>APFE030633185.1:77555-165556 GCA_000404065.3 Pinus taeda | reverse complement strand
TATATTTTGATAAAAGTTAAGATAAAAATTAGAAAAAAATAGTAAAAACTATTAGATTTTACAAAAATAGTATATATATTTTAGAAACTATATATTTGTGTATTTAAATTTTTGGACAGTCTAGCTTATAAAATAACATCAAAGATAAAGATATATTTGTGTTTTTAAAAAATTGATGTTTAAGGTTGGTAAAAGGAGATAAAGAGAGACTGAAAAAAGAAATAAACACAGAGACAGGAACCGAGAAAAATGAATTGGTAAAAAATAGGTGAGATGGATTTAGGAGAGCACAACAGAATGAAAAAGAATGAGGAAGAACGAATTGGTGGGAAATAGTTGAAGTGGGTTTAGAAAAGTGTGAAGAGGGTTAAAAATTTTATTAAAAAAAGTACGTGTAACGTTGTGCTGCGCCTTCAATTCAAGAATGCCACCGCAACACAATGTGCATGCATCTCATTAACTCACCACCACCCGTGTTCAGAAGATCAAGCGTTCAGATAAAAGTTTTGAAAAGATTCAGTTCCACCTGTCGTCTGCGCTCCACGATCAGGCGTTCAGAATCCAGATCAAAGTTTTGCCAACCATCGAAGTTGCCATTACCTCCACAGGTGCCATGGCAGAATGGAACATTATAATATGGGGAAAGTAGATGGTGACTATGCAGCAGCACAGCAACACGCAATTCCCGCACATGACGCTGACCCCTGACATGGGAAGACTACTGCTGCGGTTCTATACTCTGTGTCTCTTCACACAAACCACACAAGTCTGCCTCATTCCAATCCGGTCATTTTGCCGAAAGGTACATCATTGGAAACTTAGTAGGAAAATGGCAATGATCCATTTGGCGTATAACGTAGGTGAGATTTTCATAAATGAATGAAGACCTTGTATTGGGCTTCCGGGCTTCCCTTATGTCATGATCACTATGAGAAATCATATTTAGATGCTCCTTTACAAAGAACTTCTGTAAATAGAGAGATCATATTTAGATACTCCTCTACAAAGAACTTTTGTAAATAGCTCATTGCGTTCTGGAAAATGAGTTGGAGTTTTCGAATGGTTTAGTATGGTTGTAAATAGGCCGTGGTTGATGCTTTTTAGTTAAAGGAAATTTGATTATGGTTATGCAGAACATATTTTTCCAACCACTTTCTAATTTCTAAGGTTTCATTGAGGAGATTTCCTATTTTTGGTTGATGCTTCTTAGGTAAAGGAAATTTGATTATGGTTATGCAGAACATATTGGTGAGAGCTTCAGAAGCAGGTCCTCAAAAGCTTTCCTCTTCTGCAAGCTTCTAGCCAATATAAAGTGTTAAGCAGCATGCCAATATCGAAGCATATTGCTTGTCATCAGTAAGCAACGGTATGCCACCTCCTCTAAGATATCCACTAATCTTTTTTCCTAGGGCAGAAGTAGGTCTTCCTTTAGCTCCTAAGCCCTCATTTTATTACATATTCACTCCCCCACAATTACACATGAACTCCCCCCACAACTTGTGCCTTTTACCCTACGACGAGGGTGGGACTGCCGTTGAGCGAAGCGAACCCTCTCCTTTTAGTCGAGAGTTCACTTACTCACCCTTAGGTTACTTATTTAGAGGGCCTCCATGCTTAGTCAATTCCTAAGTATCTTTCCAGCTAAATTATTAGTCAATTCTTTGGCAGCCCCACTTAACTAAATAAGTTGAGTCAATTCCTTTTCCTTGAACTAGTAGGAACGAATGAGTTCTTGAGGGGAATCTATTTAGTTAATGATTCTATTGGTAAGGATAGAAGGCAGAAAGAGAAGATGGGCTGGTGCAGTAAGGTAGCCTACTGTCTAGAGCATATCCTTGCACAGCTTACCCTATAGGCCAAATAGACCAAGCAGTGCATGAGGCCTAGTCTGGTACCACACAATCTGCTTAGCCTTCCCTTTGATAGCCCAACACAACCCAAACAGTTCATGAGGCAGAAGCTAAGGTAAAGAGAAGGTAGCTGGGGATGCCCCTGCACGATGGGCAAGTAAGAAGGAAATAAAGATAAGGCTATAAGAAGGCAATTATCCCTCCAATCCTTGGTAGGGTTCAGAGCGTAGTACTATGGAACTAGTGTGGATCAGGCTCTACTTCACTACTCTAGTGGTGGTGTGGTCCTATGATTAATAGGAGATGAGCCCGACCTCTGGAGGACACATCATGGTAAGGTTTACCCCCAGAACTTGAAAGACTAGAAGGTTGTGATGGAGCTATTTGTTGGGTTCATATGATGTGAGGAAATCAGGATATTTCCTCGAGATGAAATGAGGCAGAAGGTGTTTCTCGAGGTAACCTTTTGTTGTGTTGTCTAACATGTTTCGTGGTTTTGTCTCACCATTATTCCTTCCATGGTGGATATTCAGAGACTAGTATGTAAAGATTAAGTGCCCTACCTAGTGGGTAGATAAAGATGGAGGATTTCCTCAGCCTTAACAGCAAAGAATAGAGCTCCCCCAACCTATGCCTGGAGGGCTTGGCTCCTCACCCACGCTGGGAGGGTCCTCCTTGCATTAGTCAAAAGAGGAAGTCTTTCTATGAGTCTTGGAGTACCTAGCTATTAGTCCTAAAGTCCCTAGAGAGAGCCAGGGTCTTTAGATAGAGCCTGGGTCTTTCCAATGGTCTTTGCATTAGTCAGAATGGTAGGGTTAGAGCTTTAGCATGGGGAGAGGGGAAGCATGGTCCTACCAATGAGCATGGTGCTTCCTACCAATAGTGAGATCCTGACCTTAGTGGTAGGGCCGGGTTCATATTAGAATGAAAGGTAGCTGAGCGAAGCCAGAGCCCTCCTAGCAATAAATACCTAAGTCCCTGCAGTAGCCTCAGAGTGAGGCCTAGGGCTAGCATCCTGCCAATGAGCATCCAATAAGCATGGTCAAGTGCGAATAAGAGGGTCCTGCCCTCCTTGCAATAAGCATGGTTCCTTGCTATCCTTAAAGACAAGTAATAAGCTACGATTCTACAGTGATGTCCTAAGGGTAAGGCCAAAAAGAGAGGCAGTTCATGAGGCGTTCCTTTATCCTGGTATGGTCTTTATTAAGCAAGTGGGCCTAGCCGAGACCTCATGGCTAGGAGGATTTCATACAGCAAGCAACCTTGCATTAAGCCAAGTGATGGGGTGCCCATAAGGGTGAACCAGTACGCATGTGTTTCTTGTTTCTGAGGGGATAACGGAGGAAAAGCAAGGTCTTAACCTGTTTTCCTACCTTGTCCAGCGCTTGCCTGTCCTCTCTTCCCTTTCTAGTGGGCCTTTCGCTCCTACCCTGGCCTATTATGCCCTTGGCTTCTACTGAGACTACTGCTTTCAGGTGGATCAGATGGATCAACAGAATTTGGATACAAAACAACTTGAACTTAAACAGGATATATATGTTCTATTTTCATATCCTGAGCACACGACCTTCCTGGCTGGGTCAACCTTCTTGTACTTGAAGGGAGACAGAAAGAATGTGAACCGGTACTTCCTTTACCACCTCTAGGAAACCTTGAAGTCTAAGTTATTATCCATATGCAGCCACCTTAGTTCAGGCTCTCTTAAAGGCTTTATCTATGAAAGGGAATATCTCGGGTCAAGAAGGACTGAGTCAAAGGAATTGATTCTTCCTTTCACCCTTACCTTACCTATTGGGTAGGGATTGGTATGAATGGGACTAGGCAGGGGGTTGTTAGCTCTGCGACACACCTGCACCTACTTTCTTGAATTGTCTTTCTGTACTACTATGCTTTTTCTTTCAACCCGGGAACCAGACGTTGAGGGCCGAACTCTATTAAGCGTAGCAAGCGGCCCAGGATTTTGCTGTGGGGAAGGTATGAATGAAGGGGAAGGTATGAACGCATGGGTAAGGATACTTCTGTTCTCCCAAGCTATTGGCTACAACTAGAATGGAGGGTAAGTTTCTTTGTTCAAGTAGTATATGAAAGATGTATACTATTAGGAAAGGATATCTAATAATTTGACGGGTAGTATTAGGGTATTCTCCTTGATAAGGCTGGGCTGCGCCTCCAGAGGAAACATAATTGCTCAGCAGGGTACCTCTTGGTATAAGAGAGATTTCCTCGAGTGGGTGGAAAGAAAGCTAAAGGGCAGAGCCCATCTAAGTGAGGAAGCCCCAAGATGGAGACCTTTACTGCGGGTAGAAAAGAACTAGTAAGGAAGGGTTCTGCCCTAGGGGAATAACACTTTCTAGCTCTGGGGTAAGGTATGACACTTCTGAAGAGGTAGGTGAACCCTTGGGAACAATAGAAGAAGGCGTAAGGGCTAACTATGACAAATAAGGTGGGAACTAAGACCTAAAGAGAATGGATAATGGACCTTTCTTGATCTTTAAAGAAAAGAGCCAAGAAAAAAGAGGACACACACATCCGTTAAGAAATTAGGAAGAGTTTATGAGGTTATAGATTTTTTAAGGGGTCTATTTTATCCATCAATGTCCTATTTTCTTGTTTTGTTTCATTAGTCTATGAATGATGTATACTAGTAGTAGAAGATGGCTCCTAATGTAGCACGTAATGAGGCGGGGTGTGGGGCTCGACAAGCTATAGATCAACCCGAAGAAAGAGTCACTAATGAGGGTGGGACTTCTCTTTGATTCCAACGGATATTCCAAGTGTAAGTAAGGTTCTTATAAAGGAAGTAACCAAATCTCGATCGATCGTATATAATACATCAATATCCCCTAAGGGTCAGTCATATCTCCCCGATGGGGACGAACTGTAAAATTTAGATGCTAAATGAACATTTGATTAACAGCTGCAGGCCAGCGCTTTGCCCTAGATTTAGCTATTGATTATCGGGCAGGAAACTTTGCTTTCATTAGATCTAGCAAAAACATCACATCACATTTTCCATTATTATTAATCTATTTTTCAGGGGGCCAATGGCCCCATATGAGACGACTCATCATGGCGACTCAAATGTAGTTTTTCTTTACAAATTTTGCCCTTTAAGATACTTTATAGATTTCATGGGATGCTTTACTGGGCATATTTCCTTATCATCAACAACACATGAAAGTGGATTTCTTCTTTATGAACTAGGCCTTTTCAGATAGTTTACCCAAAAGAAAAGGGATGCCCTTTCTCCCTTCATATCAGCAAGAGATAAAGACCACATCAATGGTTGAAAATAGGATAATGCAACTCAGTTACCACAGCTAAAGGGGCACCTTATTTGAGTAGATACACCTTATGGCATCTTCAACACCACTTAGCAAGCACAATTGAATGTTCGGTGGACTAGATCTCACAAAAACTCCTAATTTGCCAGTTTTGGATAAATCATTTTCTCTTGAGCATTGACGATTTGAAATACCACATCAGGGAAGTAAACTGGAGTTTCTTTATTAGAAACCATACCCTATGGTGATGGTGCTATACGAGATTCCTCTGGCACTATAAGTCATGTGTTTTGCTCCAAGGTTGTTCACAGTAGGCTAGGGTCAACCAGATATGACAAAACATAATTCGCCCTTTTTGTTTCATCAAATTCCCTTTCATGGGGTCAGGCAAACTACCCTCATGACTAATATTTTCCTTCACCCTCTTCATTTTCCTTTTATTAGTAAACCCCTAATAGCCACTTTCAGTTCGACATAGTCAGTTCGTAGCCAAACGCAATAGTCCTAGGGACCTTCCCCTCTTTGTGGACTAGTACCAGGAAGGAGGTTTAACAGCAGGATATAGACATGCACTTGGTTTACCAAAGGTTTTGTGGTCCAAGTGAACCAGTGCATAGTAAGAGATAGTTTGGATATTCACGTATATAGGGGAATCATTTGAATATATTTCAAAATAATACTTAGAACCCCATACTCACTTTCTAATTTCTATAGGTTTCATTGAGGAGATTTCCTATTTTTTTCTACATTTTCCATGGAGGGTTTTTCTCTATGGAATTTTACCTAATCCAAAGCAATAAATAAATAGAGTAATATCATATTTATTTAAAACAATAATTTATCTCAAATATTATATTGTATTTTACAATTAAATTAATTATGTTAATAGAAATTTTATTTTGGAATAGGATTTCCATAAATTTAATTTAATTATTAACAATTATTAGGTGGATGGTAGAGATTTAAATTCCATAAAATATTCTAAAATATTCTTAGTAGTATATGCAAATCAAGTGTTGAAATTTATCTACAAAGTAGCTATGCTTTTTTGGTCTATTTGATTAAATTCAATAATTAAAAAATATGTCATATGAACAAGTTTCATATAAAATGGCTTATTGTTTTTTGGTCATGTGGTATTGATAAGCCATGATATTGGCCCATATTGTAACAAAGCCTATTTACAGATTAAGAATCTCCATAATAAAGTAGGAAACAATCTTCATATTTAAAATTCTTGTTACATACTTTTTAAAATGCATATATTTGACTTATACATTAATTATTTTATCATTAATTGTAATAAAAATTATAATTTAGTCAATTTTTTTAATTTTAGCAATTTGAGATGTCTAAATAAGTATTTTGATGTTTATTATGGATTGATGCCTATTAAATATTGCCATTCATATAATTTATATAATTATACTAACTTAAAATAATATAATAATTTCAAATAAACACTAATTATAAGTAAATTAAAAGACAAAAAAAAGAATTAAAATTCCAATTATTAAAAACAATGTTCATTTAATCCATCTCCAAATAAAAATATATACATTCAAGTATATGGATATTATAAAAATATCTAAATATTTGGATATTATAAAAATATCTATGATGGAGAATGGCTTTAAAAAAACAATTGAAACCATGTAAATAAGTTGACACAATTGGCTTCAACCTTGACACCAATTCAAAACGAATAGAAATATCATGAGAAAACAAACTCTCCACCAACAAATAACACTTTTAATTGACACACCAAGCTCTCAACTTGGAAATTTCTCCAAACCATGCTTAATTTTCACTGACACTATTCAAATTCTTTTCAATATCTAAAAAATGAAATAATTTAAAAAAATAGTAAAATTATCTAAATCTAATGTTATGATTGTTAAATTTGGATCAAATTCAATTGAATCCATAATGTTATAGAATAGTCATCTTATATTATTATTTTTGTCGCTGGGAGTATATCCCGTATTTGATATTACGTTAACCGTTCATTAATCCCTTCATGACCAAAAATATGACCAAAAATTAAACCAACAATGTGTAAAGTCGATATTAGGGAACACAAATAACTTGAATTTTTTATTTTTTTATATTTTTTATTTACGTTGTGATTGGTTGAGAGGGTTGGAGTCTCATTAGCAATGATGACGTACGTTTCTGGATTGTATGTTTGCTCGTGTTTATTGTCTATGATGTACTACGAACAATCTTTTCCATATTTTCGTATATGGCTCGGGAATTAGGATCACAAAACATATCTAATATTTTATGAATATTTACACAAATTTCTATGTAGTGCCTCTCCTTATCTTATCAAAACTCAATAAATATTTTCCTTCACACAAAGTGATGTATGCTAAAGGCCAAGTTAATCTCTTTCCATGTGCAGGGGATGGTTGGGAGTCAGGGTTATCTCTCTTCATGCGCTGTCAAACGAAAACAAGGTCCAAATTCTAACTCGTCGGGGCATCTCCCAGCTCATCTATATTCCTCCATTGTAGCTCTTGACACACCTCTGACTGGTTTAACACCAACTAAATGCTAATGTCCGACTTGTATATTTATTTATTACCTCCATGTGTTAAATACAAACCTTCTTTTGGAGCAATCACGTGAAACTGCAGAATACACATAGTTCAAAGGCAAGTCAGGTGTAGGCCCCAACTATGGTCGACCTTCCTCTGCTACATGCCCTTTACTCCAGATAACTAACTACCAACTATCAATGTAATTCATTTTCCATGTGGCATCACATTAGTGGCACAAGTGGTAGTGGTTGGTAGTATAACATTGCAACACATCTGTTTATCTTCCATGTGGCAACCGACTTAGTGGCCCATGTCGCAATATAACATTGTAACAAATTCATTCATCTTCCATGTGGTAGCAATTGACTTGTGCAGGTGGTAGTAGTGAGTTGATAGGCGAGTCGGGATCAGACCTATCCATCAACATGCCCTGTTTATATATATATATATATATATATATATATATATAATATATCATGTGTCAGCAAGTCAGTAGCCCTTGGCAGTATAGCATTGTAATATCATTGTTCATCTTCGTGAAAGGCGAGTTGGAGTTAGCCCCATCCATTGGCGCAGCCATTTTTGTTATTTATGGGCTCGATCACCGGCCTCTAACCAAGTCGGGGTCAGTCTGATGTCGAGTAAATTTATAATATAAATATATAATATATATATATATACCACATGGTAGCAACTAAGTGCCCCACATGGAAGCATAACATTGGAACAATGTCATTCATTTTCCATGTGGCATCAACTTAGTGGCATAGGTGACATTAGTTAGCAATATAACATTGTAACTCAAACATTCATCTTTCACGTGGCATAGGCTCAGTGACCCATGTGGCAGTATAGCATTGTAACAAAATTATTCATTTTCCACATGACAGTGGGTCAGTTGCGTGGGTTGCAGTAGTGCACTGACAAGCTAGTCGAAATTGACCCTATTCATCAGCGCATCCAATTTTGTTAATTATGGGCTCGGCCCCCAATCTCTAATCTAGACTTGGTTGGTCCCCTCCATTGGTACATCGAGCTGCTTGACCCGGGCGTAGTCCCGACCCTGACTAAATTTTATATATATATATATATACCACGTGTCACTATAGCATTATAAAAATGCTTTTTAGTCAGTCCTATCCATTCTCATGCCCAATTTTGTTATTTCTAGGTCCAATCCTCGACCGAGTCAAGGTCAATACCCTTTGTTGGGACATCGACATGGTTGACCTGTGCAAAGTCTCGACACCAAATAAGTTTAAAATATTAATATATAATAGTTTGAATATATATATGTATATATATATATACCATGTGGCAGTGATCGAGTGTTGCATGTGGCAGTGACTAAGTGGACCATGTGCTAGTATATCATTGTAACAACATTTTTAATATTTCACGTGGCAGCAGCTAAGTGGCCTAGGTGGCAGGAGTCAGCTCAAAAGCGAGTTGGGGTTGACCATATGCATAAGTGCATACAATTGTTTTTATTTCTGGGCCCAACCCTAACCTCGACCCCCAACGCTCTGATGTTGTGCTCGTATTGGGAAATATGCCTCTGGTCATGTCAATCCTTGCTTCACCAAATAGTGATAGGGCGATGCCTAGGTGTCCAATCCAGATTTTCCATGCCTAGGTCATTGTCAAGCTCGATGGATAAGCCTCATCCAATTAAATATATAAGGTTTCATTCACGACTAGCTTCTCCGCAATATGACTCTATGCAAGATGTCACTGTGGTCCAACTGAGGAGGTCTTTGAATGTTATTAGAAGTTCGCTTGATCTTGGATCAAGTGGCTTTTATCAGGTCTTGTTCCCTTCTTGCTCACTCTACCTATCTAGAGTGGATTTAGTTATGGCTAGGCTACATTGGTTTTCCAACCAGATAGAATTGTGTCATTGTCCTCTCAAAATCACAAGGACTGAATAAAGCATCCATTGGTTCTAACCCTCTCGAGCTTACGATAAGGCTACTCTTTCTAAGTCCACTAGGTTCTGAGAGTACAAAAGGGATACATGAAGGTTGACATTTGACAGATAGATGGGCAAATTCTCTTGAAGGTTTAAAAAAAGACATCAAACATATGGATAGGGGTGCACTAGGCGAGCTCGCAGTCTATAAGAATTTATCACTTGGGGATAGGGAATTCCAGGCAGAACATTGCCAGCTAAGAGCTTGATGTTTTTTGAAGGCCCTCTGACTGTCTTGCCAATAACAAGGATGTGTTATGCATTCTTCATGGTGGGATGACTTCATCTGCCCATCAACTCAGTCTTGAGGTACTACGCAGGGTAAGGTTTTTGTCCTTAGGAAGTTCAACAACAATGTAATGCAATTCAATTCCTCCCATGAGGTTGTGCCCTACCCAAGAGAGTACATTCCACTACAGGCTACATGAGCCCTCATGTGGAGTTACACTCTAAAATCTAAGAGATAATAATATCCTCAACATTCCTAAAGTACATTCACATTCTGTAGCAAGGAATTGTGGTGTTCATCGGCTCATAGACTGGGTTGACAATTTGTCCTTGCTGTAACCTATTAATTGTAATAAAAGAAGTCATTTGTTGAATATTATCATAGTTAGTCTAGCTCTTCATGGACCCCTAGCTAAGAACTTGATGCTTGTATAAGGGCCTCTGACTCTATTTCCAATAATAGGGATGTGCTATGCATTGCTCATGGTTGGATGACTTCATCTACCCATCAAATCAGTCTTGAGGTGCTACGCAGGGTAAGGCTTCTGTCCTCGGCAAGTTCAACAACAATGTAATGCAAGTCATTTCCTCCCATTAGGTTGTACCCTACCCAAGAGAGTACATTCTGTTGCAAGCTACATAAGCCCTCATGTGGAGTTACACTCTAAAATCTAAGAGATAAGAATATTCTTAGCATTCCTAAAGTACATTCACATTCTGTAAGATGGGATTGTGGCACTCATCGACTCATAGACTGGGTTGACAGGTTGTCCTCAATGTAACCTATTAATTTCAATAAAAGAAGTCATTTGTTAAACATTGTCATAGTTAGTCCAACTCTTCGTGGACTCTGTGAATGCTTCCACACTTTGCAATTTATAATATTATTAATTATTTTTATATTTCTATTTATTTTTAAAAGATAAATTAATTGTTTTATATGATACTTTGTAATTTGTCATAGATATAAAATTTCCAAAACTTAGTTAACAAAAAAAAAAATGGGAAATAATTTATTGCCATAAATTCTTATTGTTATTACATTGCTCAAAAAATAAGTTTATATTTTATTATTAATTGCATATAAATTAATTATTGTTCCAATGATTAAGGATTTTTAAAATATAGAACAATTTTAATGTTGAAAATAGAGGCAATATTTTATTAATTACACATTCTAGCTTTCTGAGCAAGCCATTATTAATTGTTTGTACAAAATCCCAAGGAAATATAATATAACAGCACCTTTCTACTAATGGTGCTTTAATATTTGCATTTTTTTTTTAGGGTTTCCATGTTGTGAAATCATAATTGTTTCAGCCGAGCCAATGACTTAGTTTGGGGATAGTGCTAGTGTGACAATAATGAACAAAGAATTATTTTGTAGCCATAATAACCTAAAGCAATTCGGGGGTCATGACTTCTCTCCTTTCGCTAAATTATTTCACTGCCCATTCCCAACTCTAGATTATTCAAGGAAATAGGTTCATATGTTGACTTATTTTATTTGATTAGTAATTTATTATTGGTGGCTACCCATAAAAATTCATGATAATATAATTAAAATTATAATAATAATAACCCTATATCGATTTTTTTAAAATATGGATTGTAATTTAATGTTCACTAAATTTTATGCAATCTTATGCATTGAATTAAATTACCTACAACTTCAACACTTTGATAAAATTGTGCATGTAACTTTGTGAAACTTGCTGCAATTGAATCTATACCTTGGAATGACAATGTCAATAAAGTAGACTACTAAGGAGGGAGGTTGAACTTGTGATTTTGGAGGATGACTGGTGGCTCTACAATCTGAACTAGGGTTTGAGTTAGGGTTTGGTGCTGGTAACCATGGAGGGTCATGGAGGAGGGAGTTCTGCTCCCTCCTATAGTCAAATAGCCGCGAACAGAAGCAAGGGAACTGGTATGCATCGCTTCAAGAAACCACCGGAGGTGATAACTGAGGATATTAACACAGGAAATATCAAACCTCACGGACAAGAAGAAAATCATGAGGAAGATAGCAGGGAGAAGAGGAAAGAGGGTAGCAGTCAGAAAGCTACACCTATGAGTGCAACAGGGGTCTATAAACCCAAGTCGACCATTATTCCTCGGGTCATTTTAAGTGACCCAGCGGTACAAGTGCACGCGGTTATATGAAAATTTATGGGGATTTGGCTCATGGAGAAGGCCTTACATGCATGGATAAGGAACCACTAGAAACCAAAGGGGGAAATAAACCTTCACCTTAGATCCAAGGGCTTCTTTACGGTGGTGTCAACGAGCTTAGAAGATAAAGACAGAGTGTTTGAGGGAGGACCCTATTTTTTACGCTGCTACAGGCCTTTACATGCGACCATGGGTGATGAATTTTTGTCCCAGAACGAGAAACGTTCACTTCAGTATCGGTATGGATAAGAATATACTCCCTTCCTTTAGATTATTGGTTGTCGGAGTCTCTAAAGGCTATCAGCAATAAACTAGGGCATTTTATAAAAATATCAGATGCGACTCTAAGAGGTAAATACACTTCATTCCCTTGGATTTGTGTGGAAATGGACTTATCTGGGGCACTTCCGGATGAGATCATTTTATAAGTGAATGATGAAGAATGGGTGAAGGCAGTGGACTATGAACATGTCCCATTCAAGTGCCATAAGTGCCATGAACATGAGCACCTATACAGAGACTGCCCATCAAACAAACTGGAGAGCTACACAAAAACCACCACAAGTAAAGATCTCGAGGGTTTCACTAAGGTGGGGGGAAATGGAAAGGAGGAAAGCGGTGCCAAAAGAAAATCAACGAGGATGGGCAAAACAGTTTCAAAATCTTAGAAGAATAAGTTGGAAACAACGGGGCAAACCAGGAATTGAAGACTAATACCAATGAGAAGGATAGGGATGCTAGCATGAAGGATATACCAGAGAACAACCAGCAAAAGGATGATCTACCAAGCATTGTGGAGCTCAGTAGGGACCATGAGATGACCACAAGTGAGGCGAGAACAGAGGACCATGAACTGCAGGAGATTCTTGAGAGGGAGAACTTAGATTTAGAAAAGTTTCTAGGGCAGGGTATTTCCAAAGGGGTTGACACCTTGCCAAAGGAGGAGTTTGTAGGGTTCAACAACTCTTCCTCTGGAGATCCCAATCGAAGGGCTCTGGAGTCAAAGGAAACCATGATGGCCAAGAGAATAGAGGGATGAAAAAAAATGGAGGAAACACCAGGGCACTCTTCCAAGAATCTGGGTAAGGAAAGAGGAAGAAAAAGACAGAATGAGCTGCTGGCCAAATGTGGAAAACTCATGATTAACTCAGGTAAGATGAGAGATCTCACCAGATACTCCTTTACAAACCTTTCTTAATGAAGCTTATAACCTGGAACATTATGGGCCTCGGAAGTAAAAGGAAACAAAGAAATCTTAGTAGTAGAATAAAAGAAGAAAAACTAGATACAGATTTTATTCTGGAAACTAAGTGTTCGATGGACAAGATCAGAGAAATACATAGCAAATGGTTAAGAAAGTATGAGTATCTAGAGGCTAAGGTAGATAACTCAACAGGAGGGATTCTTATGCTTTGGGATCCGTAGAAACTTGGAATCCTAGATGCGGAAGCATCCAGAAAGTATCTATCACTGGTGATTCAACCTTTGGGTGATAGGGAGACTTACCTGATTACAAATGTCTATGGTCCTCAAAAACTAGAAGACAAACTCAAGCTTCTCACCTGCCTTGAGGAGCTCAGAGAGAGATATCCTGATATGCCCTGGATTCTGGTAGGTGATTTCAATATGATCAAATCTCTTACAAAGAAAAAAGGTAGCACCAGAACACTAGGTAGAGACCCCATTGCCTTCAAGAAATTCATAAATAAAATGAGACTAGTTGATGTTGAAACAATAAATGGCACATTCACCTAGAAAAACAAGAGAGGAGGGGCTTCTCAAGTTGCCTCTAAACTAGATAGATTCATAATCTCAGATGACCTCCTTCTCACAGGCCTTGACATGTTAGCTCTAATCCTTCCCTTTGGAGGCTCGGATGACTAGCCTATCCAGTTCGAAGCCGCTTTTATGGGTACACCGAGGAACAGACCTTTTAGCTTTGAAAATGTCCGGCTCCCTCATCCTGACTTCACCAACAATATTGACAAATGGTGGATGGAAGATTTTCCCATTCAAGGCACTAAAATGTTCATGCTGGAACAAAGACTTAAACACATCAAATCCAGACTCAAAGATTGGAACACGAAAGAGTTTGGTAATATTTTTAAAGCCAAAAGAGAAGTTGAAAGGAAACTCTAGGGGATTAATCAAATCATAATCACAGATGGTTTTACTGAGGAAAGGAAAACTCAAGCTGATTCTCTTCAGAAGGAATGGGAAGATAGGTGCATCCAAGAGGAGATATTCTAGAGGTAGAAATGGAGAGTGTAGTGGATTAGAGAAGGGGAAAGAAACACAAGGTTTTTTCATAAATCAACTTTGGATCACAGGTCATATAATAGAATTTCAAAACTCAGAGATTTTCAAGGGAAAGAGCTTGTCTCCCACAAAGAAATGGAACCTGTCCTAGTAAAGCACTTCCTTAGCATTGCAAAGGAGCCTCTCTTAAATAGGTCATGGTTCATTAACAATTTGACAAAGTACATTCCCAAGCTTGTAACAAGGGAATACAATCACAATCTTAACATGCCAGTGTCTGAAGATGAGGTCAGTGAAGTTATCAATGAGATGCAAAATGGGAAAGCAACTGACCAGGATGGATTCAATGTGGAATTCTTCAAAGCATGCTGGAAAATGATCAAACAAGACATTCTTAATGTAGTGGAAGACTCCAGAAGATCTAGAATGGTTTTGAAGGCTCTCAATGCCTCTTTCATATCTTTGATTCCAAAGTAGGAAAAAACTATGACACTAGACAGATTCAAACCCATAACTTTATGTAATGTGGTGTACAAGATTATTTCCAAAGTGATTGCTAACAGACTCAAGCCCCCTCTTCCAGCTCTTGTCGTAGAGGAGCAAACTAGTTATGTGGAAGGAAGGCAGATTCTCAATAACATCATACAAGCTCATGAGGTGGTACACTCTCATAAGAGCAATAAGCAAGCTGGTATGATCATACAACTTGACCTAGCGAAAGATTATGACAAGCTAAGTTGGTCTTACATCAGGGTAGTGCTGAGAGCTTATGGTTTTGACCACAATTGGATTAGATGGGTTATGACCCTAGTATCCACGACCAGTTTTTCAATCCTGCTTAATGGATCACCCTCAAGAACCTTTATGCCTTCTAGGGGTCTCAGACAAGTAGATCCGCTCTCCCCCTTCCTCTTTCTGCTAATGATGGAAGGGCTAGGTAGAGCCATAAAGAGTGCAAGTGCTGAAGGAAGAATCCAGGGACTGAAACTTACCATAGATGGAGCTACTTCAACTCACCAAAAATTTGTGGATAATACTATGGTGTAGGGCATTCCCACGGTCAAGGAAGCCAAAGCTTCTAAAAAAATCTTGAACGACTTTGCTATGGTCGCTGGTACAGAGGTAAGCCTTGAGAAATCAAAAGTTTTCTTTTTTAACACTGACATTGCTATTCAGAGAAACCTCACCATAATTCTAGGGTTTCAAAGGGATCAGTTACCTTCTAAGTACCTTGTAATCCCTCTTGTGGACAAACCTCTAAGTAGGGTAGAGTGGGAGCCGGTAATTAACAAACTTCAGGATAGGATCAGGAAATGGACATGCAAATCTTTGAATTTGGCAAGGCGCCTTGTTCTTACAAAGGCTGTCCTACAAGGCATACCCATTTTTATGATGACAACTCTTCCTGCACCTATTGGAGTTATACAACAAATCAGGAACATTCAAAGAGATTTTCTTTGGGGCAAAGGGGAAGAGAAAAAGAAATGGGCTTTGGTAGCTTGGGACAAGATTTGTAGAGCTAACACCCATGGTGGTTTGGGGCTTCATGACCCTGAAACCCTCAGTAGAGTTTTGAGTGAAAAACTTTGGTAGAGGTGGCTTAAGGAATTGGGAACCCCTTGGGCCAAGCTTTGGAAACAAAAATATGCAAATAATTGGCAGGAGAGGGATCATATCCGAATGTCTGGGCTTATCAAGGGCTCCCACATTTGGAATCTTGCTTGGGAAAATAGAACCATTGTCCAGTAGCACAACTTCTGGGAGATCCAAGATGGAAACCCGACAAGATTCTGGGAGGACAACTGGCAGCAGGAACCAAACTTGTTTAGGGAAGAACTAACTGCTCTCAAGAATCACACTAACAAAAAAGGCTTATGTAGGGTAAGTGACTTCTGGGATCAGGCAAGGAAAAATGGTAAATGGAGAATATGGAAGGATCTGGGCTACAATGAAGAGAGCCCTTTGAAAGCTCGGACTCGCTCTCTTGCTCAGGACTTGGAACATAGGAAGATTTTGGTATCATCCTCTTCTGACCAACTGAGATGGGGAAGAAACACAGAAGGTAAATTTAACCTCAAAGAAGCTAAACAAATAGCCCTAGGGTTTGATTATCAAAACCCTGATAAGGTATGGAAGGACCTTTGGTAGCACCAACATTGGATGAAAATAAAGTTGTTTATGGGGTTGGTTCAACAAAATAAAATTCTAACTTGGGAAAATCTTCTGAAAAGGGGTTTTGTTGGCCCATCCAAATGCAATCTATGTGGTTCACAAGAGGAGACGATGGAACACTTACTCAACCTCTGCCCTTTCACCTCTACCTTGTGGGATTGGGTGGCCTCAATCTTCAGGCAGATTGATAGGGATAGACTCAGTATTACCAACACTTTGTAATTGGAGAAAAGACTTCTTAGGCAATGAAATCATCAACAAAGCTTGGACTCTGGTTCCATGATTCTTAATCTGAGATGTCTAGAAAGAACACAATGGCATGATTTTCAAGAATAAAACTGGCTCAACCCAGAACATTATTGCACAAATATTAAGACAGCTCAAAGACATTGTTGGAGCGCATTTAGGGAGACCTCCTGAGGACCCTACTCTACCCTAGGACGCTCATATACTGTTGCAGTTGGGTCTCCATTTGCTAGTTTCCCAGAGCATAAACAATGGTGTGAGCGAGATAAATGCTGGTAAAGATTTCTGGAAACCTCCTCCTCATGGTTTCATGAAATTAAATATAGAAGGAGCCTCTAAAGGTAACCCAGGGATAGTTGGTTTTGGAGGGGTCATCAGAGATGAGCAGGGGTGCATTAAGGATATCTTTCACAGTCATTTGGGAACTTCCACTAATAACATGGCGAAGCTCATGGCCTTAGAGCAGTGCCTAGAAATACTGATCGAGTCAAATTTACATAATTCCATCATTGAAATAGACTCTAAATTTCTTATTAATGTGGCCAAGAAGATATGTAATGGAAAAGCACCGGGAAAAGTTTCAAAACATTGGCGGCTTTTGCAAGTATTTCAGCACATTCATACCCACCTACAAACGCTGGGAACAGATAGGTTCGTTCATGTGCGAAGAAAAGTAAATATGCTAACTGATGGTCTGGTGAATGAAGGAGTGTTATGGAAAGAAAGTTACAACAGGTATGCTTGGGATTCGACACCCTCGGGAAAATTGCATGAGGATTGTCAAAGACATGTGGCCAAAGACATGGAGAACTTCCAAACTATTAGGAATGAACAAGAAAGAAGACTAGGGGAAGCAGGAGTAAGCAGAAGCAAAAGGCTTTCTTAACCATTGATCCCTCAAAAATGCGTAAAACAAAGATTTCTACTGGGGAGGGGCACTTGGTAAATAGCAGGCTTCTTAGCAGGTCACCGACCACAGATCTTGATAGCCTTCACCATCGAATGGCTATCGGGTGGGAAATTGATCGAAGGTTAACTATTCAAGCGGACCCAAAGATTTTTAGATCAGGGGTTCATAATATTCATTGGGTCCGTAAAGAGGGTAAAGACCATGCAAGTTTCCAATCCAATATCTTGGAGGACTGTCAGATCAATAGGGACCTAATCATATGGATATCATGTTTTAAAAGTAATTGAAGGTTAAGTCTCAGACCGGACCCGAACATTTATAAACCAATGGCTCATAATCCTTATTGGATCCGTGAACCAGGTAAAAGGGGCACATGTTACTGAGGCGATAGTGTTCGTGACCATCAGATCTTACGGGATTTGGATCGAAAGGATATTGGGTTTCAACATTGGATGAGGTTAAGTCCAAGAAAAGACCTTAAGTTTTATACATTGACAGTTTATTTACCCTGTCAGCTCCGTAAAGTTGGTAAAAGTCACACATACCTTCAAAGCAATTTATTTAATGACCATTGGATCATTGGGGGTCTTATCGAATGGTCATCAGGTTGGATAATGGGCTGAGGTTTAGATGTAAGATTTAGGTATAAGGTTTCGGGTTTTTTTTGGGTTGTTTCGGGTTAATCTTCATCGGGTTAGCCCTTGTTGGTCTTTACACTTGTAAAGACATGTAATATATGTAATTTTTCGTGCAGTTAATAGAAGGCTCCACTCTTACTTGACAAAAAAAAAAGACAATGTCAATAAAGTATGTGACTCTCCCAGCTTCTGTTTTCTGAATGCAACAAATTGATTCATTAATACTCTATAGGATATTAATTCTTAAAACTTATCTAAAGAGATGAGTGATTTGAAAAAATAAACTAAAAATGAGAGACACATATCACAAGCATACACCCTTGACAACTCAGGTTATTCCATGTGGGCAGTACTTGTGGGTCCCAAGGGAAACAATTCGGGAGTTTAGGTTTACTAGTGTGTGCTTTCACTTAACACATCTCAATCATTGTCGAGCCCAACTATATTCAACTCGATTGCAGGTCCCACTGGAATAGGTTGGGAAGTTGGGCCCATCTATAGGTCCCACTAGAATAGGCCAGGAATTTGGGCTCAATTTGAGGTTAGGAATCAGTCCTCCTTCTAACTCCCCTTTTTTTTGTCCATACACCTTTGATTGTCAACTAACTACTGGGGATACAACATAAGTTCGGGATGTCGGGTCTCTATTGGCTAAAATTTAAACAAACAATTTGTGAATTAAAATTAGAAAACAAAAATATATATTTTAAAATTTATTAATTATATCTATTTACGTTCTAATTGGTTATTTCACAATGATATTTGTGCCACTAGATCTTCCATTTGGAGGGGTGTTGAGTTATTACAATGTACATTGAGTAGTGTGGACTGCTGTCAGATAATCCGTTTGTAGTGATGATGAATTAATACAATACACGATAAGTACCATGTGTTATTATCTTTATTATTTAATAGATTGGTTGGGACATACGAGCACAAAACAAATTTAATATTTTATGAATCTTCACACACATATCTATGTAGTGCCCCTTTATTAACCTTTTTAAGTATATCAAGGCTCATTTTGTTATACTAATGCTAAGAGAAGCTAAACATACGATTATTTATAAAAAAAAAATTCATCTCCTGAGCTCTCACCTCTTGACTTGACAATTCCTTCGACCCTCTACCCTAGACCTTGCCTTGACTTAGTTTTGAGTCAATGTCAGACCCGCTAAAGCTATAAAATTTTTTTGAAGTACCTTCGACTGTTCCACTACCCGACTTTTGGGTCCTATGTCTATGAGTAAAATAATATTTTTTGTCGACTTGAGTGCCTTTCATTATTCTTAAATTATTCTTGTTCTTTTCTCTCTCTTTTCACATTTGTCACTCTAATGTTATTGTTCCCCTCTTTCTTCAATTACTGCTTCTTACCATCAATATGGAGTTCCCTTTTTGAAAACAAAAGAATATACAATGCATAGTGTAAGTAATGAAGGATGATGAATACTAGAATATAAACTAAAGTAGACTATAAAGGATTTATACAACATATACCTCAACATCAACAATGTCAAAGCCATTTTTCCCCATAAAAGAAAGAAACTTGAATAATTTTTCTTCAATTGTGCAATAGTGGCCACTATGTGGCCAGATGACCTATATAAAAAAAACAAATAAAACATCACCATAGAAAAGAACACCTTAGTAACTTAGTATTCAACCTTTAGTGAAAGCTTAGGCATAATCATGCCAACTAAGTTACATGCTAAAAAGCTTAAGCTATAGATAACTTGTGAAAACAAATAATCTGAGGTGTTATGTCTAATCCTTGTCATTTTATTTGCAACAACATTTCATTCTCTAACACATGAACTTGGTAAAGTATATAAACAACATATGCTCAAATAACAACATGAAAATAAACTTTACTAATAATCATGAAAATCTCTTAACACAAAACAACTAAAAGAATTTCAATCAATATTGTGTAATACTAATTTCATCTTCAAGCTTTGGCTATCGTTTAAATGGACATGATACGAAATATTTTCAATTTCATAGTTAAAAGACAAAACAAAATCAAAAGAAACATTCAAAATACAATCAAACAATAAAGAGAGGATATCATGAAATGGACATTGGAATTATAATAAAATTGTTTAGTTGTCCAACGATGTCTTGTTTGGAATTCCCAAAACATTTTCTTGCCCAAAATAACCATGAGGTGAAACAATCACAAAATTAAAAACCATAGGAATCCCTACTAGAAACATTTCAAAATTCGATGGCTCAGGTGCCTGATGGATCTCCAACAACAAATTAATCATATCCATGACACGCTCTAGAGTCAAGTAACAATCAAATGAAGGCATTGACATTTTTTTTATCTTTTATATCTATAAAATTTGAATCTTGTCTGTTTCTGGAACATATTAATTCATATTAAAATTCTTCCTATCATGAGAAGGTATCAATCAAGTAGGACATCAAAAAAATTGACCTCAATGATGTCCCCAAACAATTTCTACAATATCAATATTTTTCTTGTTGTGATATATTGGGTAGAAAAAGGAACATATGATAAATTTAAAGTCAAATAAAACCAAGAGAAAACCCTTTTCTAACCAAAACAAACAAACAAACAAGGCCTCTAATAAAACTTCACACCTCATAAATTACTTTTCCATGTGCTTAGGCTAAAGGTGAGATTCTTTGAATCATATTTAATTCATATTTAATAGGTTACCAATATATAACTCCAGGTTATTATCATTGAAATTCAAATATAATTCAGAAAAATAATGTCATTGCAAGGTAGTGGAGAGAGAAACATATTCATAATTAGACTTATCTATTTTAGTTTGATTTGAGTTGAGTTTTTATTTGAATATATAGATTTCTCTAAATAAGTGAAATAAAAAGATGAGAATGGAAATAGCCTTGTGAATTTTTAATCATCTCATATTATATATCTCTAAAACAGTAAGACCATCCTTCTCTTCTATTTGATAGAGATTTATTGTGCATATAATAATAATGAATTAAATATCAAACACAATGATGCAATATATTAACCAAGGAAATAAAAATAACATAGTCGTTGTATTCGTGTGCTCGAAGGAAATCCAACAACGACTACATACTTTCTTTATCATGAAATATCCTTGAAGACAAATGTTGGTCCAAATACTGGAATCCATTACCAATGGAAGATGGTCATGTTGGGCAAGGAAAGGATGCATTGAAGGGCTCAAGATTGAGCTCCAATACATTATTATCCTTGTTACTGCAAAATACAAAGTTGTAATCATTTGTTATCTAGGTAAAAAGAAGAGTGTATTTATGCACCTGTGATAATATATGGAAAATAGAGCACTAGTAAACGCTAGAGCACCATATCTCTTTCCTCCACAAATACTAGTGTACCCTCAACACTATTGCACAAAATACTAAATACTAGTGTACCCTTAACACTATTGTACAATGTTCTAACAACAACCCTCGTAAAAGAAGAGAAATATGGTTGGAACACTATCCAAACCACACAGATAAACTAACTCTAAAGACATGGAAAAAATAAAACCTTGAAAAGCCATGAATTTTACCTAAGGGAAGTAAACAACACCATTTTGAGAATAAATTTACCAAAGAAATCATTATCCATAACCTTCTCCTTACTTCCCATAATTATCTTCTCTCTAAAAATGCACTAAATCCCACTCCCAATGCTCCAAAACATAATTAAAATGGTTTTCGTGGTTGTGGTAGCTCTTGTGAAGAAAATGAGTGATAGGGAGTGGCTTCTTACATGGAAAAAAAATGAAATCAACAAATGTTGATGTCAGTGATAGACTCAATTCAATTCAATTCTATATGGATGATTGAAAAAAATAGAGACATCATAACCTTAGATTTATTAAACTTGGAGAGATACAAAAAAACCAAAATACAATTCTTTCAATACTTAATACATCTATTAAGTACACACACACACACACACACACACACACACACACACATATATTATATATAATATATATTATATATATATTATATACTATTATTTATCTGTTTATTTTTTTATGGGTGTATTGGCTTAAAAAAAATGTCTTTTTTTACTATAAGATTTACCTAGTGACATATCTCAGCTATATTGGCCATAACATGTACCTAGCCTCTTTAAATTCAGTGATAAAACCCTCACCTAGTTACATATTTCATCAATATTGAGTTGTAAAGAGGACCAAGCTACTCTAGGTTAAATTGATGATCCTTCATCAAACATAACTAGCACTTGACAAGGGCAAAGGCTAATTAGTATAAAGGAACCTCCTATGTCACAAATGTAGAAGTACAACTCACCATTCTATAGTCTATTCTTTTGTGCATATATCCATCAGAACTAACCATTCAGGTTATACTCTTTGATAATTCTATGCATTTTATGTTGAACCATGCTATCCATGTAAAGGGAAAAAAGTGACAATATTTTAACCATAAACAATACCCTTACAACTTTCGATGGAAGTCTTGAGCAAGCCTGTAGTTAAATATCCTAAGCTAGAAGAGTGGAGGTGGGAAAAGATCTCTGGAATCCCTAGAGTATCTAGTGATCTATTCATTGGGACATGCTTCTTTCTCTAAGGGGTGAGAGTTGTATATTTGAGCAATTTGTTAGTGGTTGGGAGGAGATTCTAAAACCTAACCCTAATGCCCATTTTAAGTCACATTTTGTTGAATGTTTTATTAAATATGCAGGTAAGGTACAAACTTATATCTTTTTAGGAATTCTGTTAATTAAAGAAACAAACTCATGAATTTCAAACTCTAATAAGTTTAGGTATTGTTGGGTTAAAAAATATACATACCTCCTTGACATTGATATGGAACAAGAGGTATAAATCTAGGCCACCTAGTATTAACTATAAACTTCCCTATGCATCACTACGCAAAATATGGAGTCCCCTGATTCTCCAAAATTGTAGGAAGATTTGGTTGCACTAAGTGATGGGAATGGAAGAGTGAATGGTGTGCAACTTTTATCTAGTAAACTTACATGCTCTTTTATTTTGTCTATTGGAAGAAAGAGGAACCTTCTTAGGATTTAGTGGTGTAAGTCATTAGGGCATAGGCATGTTTCTACGCTGGATCCAAAAGGAGGATTGAAATAATGGTTGGTAGAATGTCAACTGACCTTCCAATAAAGGACTTCACTCAGAATTTGAAATATTGTTGTTGGGTTTGGGTCCATTTCCAAATTCACCTACTAAATTTACATGGTTAGTAAACTAGAAACCTACGAGGGCCATATTAACAACAATAAATAGAATCAGAAAAAGAACAAGTTTGTTTTCCATTGTTTCAAGCTTTAGTGTTGATATATCTTATGCTAAAAGAAAAATAAAGGTCAAGGGTAGTAACCCCAAATTAAAATGACCAAATAAGCAGCAAAGTTGCATTCATATGGACAAAAAAGATAGGAAAAATCATTTGTCATTTGCTTCATAAAGCATTCCATCAATCAATTTATGAATGGATGTTGATACATTCATTAAGTGGATAGTATTTTAAGAACGAAAAATGGAATTCAGAATGAATACTTGAAAATACACTAATAGCATCTTCACTTTATGACTATAGATAAGACAACTAACAAATTGTTATAAATGTAAGAATTCATGGAGAATTAATGCCAACAAGGTACACTATTTTCTAAGACAATTGAGACCCTTCATACCTAAGGTGACAAACCTCCTCAAGACACCTCGTCTTCCTTTCTCTTCTTAGAAAGAAGTTACACTAAAGAAGGCTGGAACTTAGTATGCAAGAGGGGATAAAAGACATTATTGAAGACTTTCTAAAGATTTGGAATTTTGGAACTTGTAGGCTGAATTTCTTTAATGCCCAAGGGGCCACTTGATCTGAACTTAAACAAGAATGCTACAACTTACAGATATAATCATAAACCTAGAGATGTTGCATAAAAACACTTAATTTCATTAATAGAAAAATATTGAACTATTCTTACAAACATAATGAAAATAAGATAGCTCGGGCAGTGGTAGCTTATCTCTGAGAAGAGATGTGGTGGCTACATGCCTCTGAACTGAGTTACAATGAGGCTCAAGGGCCTTTTTATTATTTAAAAATAAGAGAAAACCCTAAACAGTGAAAACCATAACTCGAGGAGATGTAACACCAAGAGTTTATGGGCCTCGTTGGGGTTAGTTGGGAAGCCAACTTCCTGGGGTCGTAACTTGGTCATATTATCTCTGTTTGACACATATGATACCTCGTTGGAAAGATCTCTCTAAGGACTACAACTTCTGATGTGATTTCTTTAGCAATCACTAAAGGATTGTTTCCAAAAAGCGTCGTTTAGGGCCTCAAAATAGCTTTGGAAGTTCAGGGCCTGAAAAACTGCCAAAAATAGTAAATTGTGCTACAATTAAGGAAATTGAAAAAATGAAAGAAACAATGGTGAGGGTCCAAGTGGAATAAGAAGGTGACCACCAATATAAACCTGGATTATTCCTGACCCCTTATGAAGGAATGGTCTCCATTGCCTTGAGTTCCTCCATGAGCTGAGGAAAGTTCTGTTGAACTTGGTCCCTGGTGAGCCATTTGCCTTGGTGAAGGAGTTTACCCGCTTTGACAACTTGATATAGCTCTATCCTCTATTGCTGAGTGTTCTTGATTTGTGTGTCCATGATTTGATCAGTTGTGGCTTGTTCCATGCAGTCCAAGTTCAGCTCTATTGGTGTGAGTCATTTTGCAATGTCATATGTGTCCAACAATGGTGGAAGGTATGGCTGAAGGCAATCTACATTGAACAATGGGTGCAGACCAAGGAATGGTGGGATACTAAGATTGAAGGAATTGTCACCGGTGACCTTGGTGATGGTGTATGGCCCATATTAGAGCGGGCGAAGATTACAGTGGGGTCCAGCAAGGCGCTCGTTCTGCAAATGTAACCAAACTTTGTCACCCACCTAGAACTTGTGTGACACTCGATGCTGATCATGGCATTGCTTGTACATAGCATTAGCTCTATCCAATATATCATGGAGCTGTTGGTGGATGTGTTGAATGCACTTAATGAAGTTGTCAGCCCTTTTAGCTTCAGACTGCACATGAGGAAAATATACTTGAGTGGTTGAAAATGGTATGGTCACATCAATGGGGCATAATGGTTGAAATTCTAGCCCTACATGAAAGGGGTTGCTGCCTGTTGAGCTATGGAGAGCTCTGTTGTACTTGTGTTGGACATAGGGGAGACTTTCATCCCGTGTGCGTGATACTTTGAGTTGTACATGCGCAAAATGTGTACGATCATCCTATTGAAAACCTCTGTTTGGTCATCATTTTGGGGATGGAAAGTCATGGACTTAGTAAGTTTTGTATCCATCATTGACCAGAGACTTGACAAAAATGCACTCAGGAATTTTCTATCTTGATCTGAGATAGTGGACTGTGGGATCCCAAAGTGTACCCACACTCACTCAAAGAAGATCTTAGCAGTGGCCTCTGCTGTGACACTCTTCTTGTAGGCCAGCATGATGGCCATCTTAGAGAATCTATCGACGACCACGAAAATGTAATCGCTGTCATGCTTAGTAGAAGGAAGGACTGACATATAATCCATGGAGATAGATTCCTAAGGCCGACTAGGAGTAGGGGGAGGAGTATACAGGCCTTGCTTCTTGATGGTTGGATTGGCAATGGCATAGATGGTGCAAGATCTAATTTACTTGCCAACATCCTGACGAAGTTTCACCCAATAAAAATACTTCTACAATACCGCCATTGTTTTCTCTACTTTGAAATGTCCAGTGACCTGACTGTAGTGCGCCTCCAAAATCATCTTGGCACACTCACTTGAAGGAAAATAAATGTTTCCCAAGGGGCATAATAGTACATCTTGAAGGTGGAAATTTATAATTTGCTTCCCTTCCAAGAGTTTCTGGCATATGCCGCCAAATTCTAGATCTCTCTTGTAAATATGCGGCCACCCTGATGTGTCATGCCCACAAGAGTCGAGCACAGTGATTAGTGCCATGACCGATGGTCGGCTGAGGCAATCCGCTACTTTATTGATGTTGCCCTTCTTATACTTAATGTTCAAATGGATCTATTCTAGATAAGTGGACCATTTTTTATGGCAATCATTATACAACTTCCCTTGTGTCTATATGAACTGTAGAGGCTGATGGCCTATATGGATAATTGTTTCCTTCCCCAGAATGTAATGCTTCCATTGATGGCATTCCTACACAATGGAGTATATTTCTTTGTTGTAAGTGGGGTACTTTCGTCTGTGTCTAAATGTGTCTCACTATGGTAAGCCACTAGATGCCCATGCTGAGTAAGAACCACACCAATAGCATATTCAAAGGCATCTATCTCGATCTAAAATGGTTGTTGCAGGTCTGGAAATGTGATCATTGGTGCATAACATAGGTGATTGCTCAACTTGGAGAATGCTCGCTATTGGGTTTCCAACCAAAATAAATTTTCTTTTGCTCTGCCCTTGGTGACTTGACTTAAAGGCCAGGTGATATGAGAGAACCCAAACATGAACCTATGGTAGAAATTGGCAAGACCCAAACAATTACGAAGCTCTGTTAGAGTGATTGGGGTTGGCCAATACCAAAAGACTTGTATCGTGGATGGGTCCACATGTACACCCTACTCATCAATGATGTACCCCAAAAATTAAACCTAGGTAAGGCCAAAGGCGCATTTCTCGAAGTTAGCACAAAGCTTGTGTTGTCGAAGGGTTTGAAGGGCATGTCGAATATGGTGGAGGTGCTCTTCCCAATTTTGGCTAAAGATAAAGATGTCATCTAAATACACCACCACAAATGCATTGGTGAAGGGTCACAAGATGTCGTCCATCAGTTTCATGAAGGTTGCATGGGAGTTCGCCAATCCGAACGACATGGCCAACAATTTGAAAATGCCCTCCTTTGATTGTAAGACAATATTCGAAACATTGGAGTGTTCGATAGCCACCTGGTGATAACCTAACTTCAAGTCAAGCTTGATAAATTATTCCCCCCCTTGAGACAGTTTAGAAGGTCATAAATTCATTGGATTGGATACCTATTCTAGACAGTGATCTTGTTCAGCACTCGATAATCAATACAAAGCCTCGAGGTCCCATCCTTCTTCTGTACCAATACAATCAGGCTCCCACAGGGTGATGAGCTTGGCCTGATGTTCCCTTTTTGCAATAGTTCCTTAATCCACCTCTTTATCTCATCGTTCTCTAGAACAAAGCGTCGATAGATTGGTCAATTGGATAGCGGCGCACCTGAGGTCAGATCGATGGAGTTCTTGACCCTACAGTGTAGAGGTACTCCTATGGGTGAGGCAAAAATATCCCTGTACTCCTCCACAACCTTGTCCAACTACTGTTTTTGTGCAGAAGGGCCCTCCCCGGAAGTCGTGGCCATAACCTTCTTCTTGCCTTGGAGGCGAATCATAGGAAAAACAAATTTTCTCGTATGGGAAATTATCTTACTACATTTCTTTCCAGTGAATCAAGAGATAATAGTAGGCAGGGCTACCTCTGGTATCCTGTACAACATATTAGCCAAAGTAATAATCACAGAATGAGGTCTAGAATCACATACAATATGTCACTTCCACAAGTATGGTTGTCCTAACAATACATTAGAAACTTCAAGAGGAGCAACGTCACAGAGTACCTTATCCATGAAGGGCTTGATGCTGTAGGGAAGGAAAAACTGATGGCTGACGCGAAGATCTCATCCTTGGTGAAGCCACTCGATAGCGTACGACTGTGGATGTATTGTTGTCTTTAGACCTAGCTGCTTCACAACCTATGCTAAAATAAGGTTGTTTTGGCTCCCGCTATTGACAATGATCTGCAGGGGAGAACCCTTCACCAACATCTATGAGTGGAAAAGGTGTTCCCCCTCCTCTAGATCTTCAGGCTCAATTTTCTGGATCTTTTTGGTGGCCACAATGGCATTAGGTTCTGCATTAAAGATCTAATTCCATTTGTTAGTTCACTTATTAGGTTCTGATTCAAAGTCAAAACTTGCGTCTAATTTGGGAGCCTTCAACTTGGCCACTAGAGACTGCTTGGCCCGACACTCGTATTGTGAGTTGAGCTCTTATGGAACTCACACCATTTTCCCGTGTCTTTCTTCATCTTCGTGGTGTTGTTCTTTGCTTGCGACTTTGGCGGGTTGTCCTCAGCAGCCTCGCCTTGGCTTGGTCCTTTGTTTTGTGGCTTGGGGGCGCCTTTTCCTTGCTTTGGATTCGCAGATCCAAAGTCCTGCTTCTTGTGTTTAAACTTCTACTCAATCTTATAATGTACTAATACGGTATGCCAAGCAAGGACATGTCCAAGAATTCCCTCTTGTCCTAGATGTACTTGTGTAGACAACCACAGTGCTTGAGCACTAAATTCCTCTCAGTATCCTTGATACACAGCTTCGTGCAAAGGGTATGGAAAGTATTTGTGAACTTTGGAACATCTTGGTCCCTTCCCTACTGCAGCGTGGTCCACTTTATGTATTTATCTTCATAGCTCCTAATAAGGTAATATTTTTCCTTGATGGTGTCTCGGAAAGAATTCGAATTGGGTGCGGCTGAAAACAATGAGGGTTCACTCTTGTCCTTTTATTCACAGTAGGTTTCCAACTAGTCCTTGATGTGTGGGGCATCTTTGAGAAGTGAAAATGTAATCTTTTCCTGATTGGAAAAGTCATGAACTGAAAAATATCCTTCTAATAGATTTAATCATTTATCTACGACATCTTCATTTATCAGGTCTTCAAATATGGGAATATCGAAGTTAACTTGTACCTTAAAAGGAGTAATGCCTCCAGAGTGGATGCTGGATGAAACTGCATCACCTATGGGTAGCTGTCGAAGGATTTGGGCAAAGATATCCATCATCGTCCCTTTATAACTTGAGGGCTTCCTCAAGCAACATTTTGAAAGGATCTCCTACGTCCTCATCTTTCTTTTCTTCTACCCTCGGAGGTTGTTAGGTTTTGCGAGGCTGATCTTGCAATGGTTTAACCAGATCGAGCCCTAACTTATTATACCCTGACCTTGTTGGCGACTGATCCAAGATTTTTTTCTCTTATAGATGCATTAGAATTGACATGAGATATAATGCTTAAAAACCATAAAAACATAAGCATGAAAAATCAAGACAAAGAGACATCATCACATAAGATCATGACACAGATATTTGATTACAAAGATCGTCCAATTTTGACTACATCTCTGGGCCCTACTTAATAGTGGGGAGGTCTTCTTCTATTAAGTGGCATGAAAAATGAGAAGTACAAGCATATTTCTACATAAGCATCCTTATACCTCCAATCTATAAGATAGATGGCTGATGGAGAGCGCAACTTTAGAAATAGACAATACCACTGAACTCCTAGGGAAAAATAGTTTAAAAACGCCTAACCGAACGACTAATTGAGATTATTGGGCCTTCTGCAACCTCTCAAAAACTCATGATTATTGAGGAATGGTTCTGGCCACCTTCCAGGAGTAGGTGCCACTATTCTACTTGAAAAAACTGTGCTACTCTCTCTACTCTCCCCCCTTATTCTGACACAGAGGGTCCTTTAAATAAGCGTGTGTGGAAAATCCCTCAAAATCCGGGTAGTTCTTAACCAAAGACATATTTAGACTGATGGTTTTGATTGGATATCTAAGATATCGGGATTAATTAATAATTGTGGCAACTACCCTACAAACGTGGAAAAGTTGTGCTAATTGTGCATTGAAATCAGCGATTGGCTGATCGACATACCAAAATAAATGAACAGATCTAAATTCCACACATTCTGCATTTTTGTGCAATCCACGGCCCCGCCAGAATTATCAAACATAATATATAAATTTCGTACTTGGAACCATCATCGCAAATCGTAATTCAACGTATGTCAACACCTCTTACATAGGTGCTCTACAGACCGACCGAGAGTATTAAACATAGCCTATAAAAGATCCTGTCTAGGACCTCCATTGCAGATCGTAATTACTGAATATCATGTCCCATCACAAAATCGCAATCGGCAATATTCATCAGCAGATTGACACAATCCTGTGTTCTGCGATATGATGACCTGCCGATGGATATAAAACATCATATATAGAATATCGGGACTGGCTTCCCATCGCAATCACAATTCAGACCCAGCCAATGCCAATTTGTAAACTACGACCTTTACCTTCCTACGGTATGTGATAAAATCACATCCCAACCGGGTCTTCGCCGAGGCCGATATACCTTTTTGTTCCTCCACCGGCCTATGATATTCGATATCGCAATCATAGCTGGTAAGTCCAGGGGTCGATTCTCCTTAAGCCACTCCTCTTTTTCACTGATAAGCAACATGCAGGGCCCAGTGGACCAACCACATGGCACGCCCTCATTCACTAAAGCTTTTCCATGTCATCTTCTTCTTGCCACTTGGACAAGTCAAACTCAAACTTTGTGATATGGACTCAGATTTGAGTGTCATTCACACCGTTGGAATCAAGGTGACAAGCACTTTGATCTGATGTTGAGTTCATCCAAAATATTCCACTTTGAGTTTTGTGCCTTTCTACCATGCCACTAGTACTTTATTGAAGATCTACCTGGATCAATCCTCCCAACTAAGAGAAGATTTTGGTCCTCCAAAAGCATTCATTAATCTGCTACTATTGTGTACTCTGTCTGCACCACAAGTGTCCTAATAGGTTATCCTTCCTTGTCCTTCACCTTTGTCCTTCGGAGCCATAAATGATGAGCCGACACCTGCATCCCTTGCAAACCTGTAGTATAACATCTTGCAAACTACGTCTTTAGCTCTATGACCAAAAAAATGAGCCAAGCATCCCATACTTTCCATGATTTTATAACACATACTCTGTGGTCAATTTTACATAAAAATGGAAATAATACTCCAACTATCAAGACAAGGCCAAACATCATTGTTGCTTCAACAAGTGATGGAAAACACATCATCACTACAACACCTGATTTACACAAACAACGCCAAACACTATTGTTTCTTATACAAGTGATAGAAGACACATCCTCACTTCCATAGTTAAAATGAAACATAGAATAAGTCCAAGTATCATTATTGCTTCAACAAGTGATGGAAAACACATCATCACTTTTACAATTTAAAATGCAACACATGAAAAAAAATAAGGCCATGACATTCTACCACACCTAGAAGAACCATATCTCACTTCTCAACGTGGATGGATCATCTCCCTATGGCATGTTCATTGGTTGAACAATTGTTTTTCCTGGTTCATGCTCGGATGCTATTGTCCTTATGACGCTGCTCTGGATGGAGCCTCCAAGATGTGGCTCTCTGATGACCACCTATGTTGCAATGACTACAATAAGCCTTCACCTTCCAGATCTACCTGATCTTCTTCTTCTTTTCCTACTATTTAGAGGGTCTTCTATGCCTCACCTTTTTCTATACTATCATTCTCTTCCAGCACTCAACAAACAAATGGTTATCCAATCCAAAAAAATTGCAAGTCCTTCTATGCCATTATCTACATCCATTATTAACAATGCAATTGTAATCAAAATTAACATTAAAATACCGAGACTGGTTATACTTTTTCTGTCTCTCTCTCGTATGATCATAAGAATAAGAGCTTGCCTCAACTCTGTCTTTGCTATGCATACTTCCATAGGTTGATGGTGATGTATTCCCATCATCCTCTTTCCTCAACCATTTCAACAATGTCATGGAAGCTTCTGACATCTTTGAACATCGTCCTTCGATGCACCCCAACCTTGAAAATTGAGGTATTTTCTCAACCTCCAATGGTTGAGTTATGTCTTGGTTATTAACATCTAGTCCTTCTTCTTCCTTTTACCTGATCGTGGTAAGGAGTCTCATGTTTTTCCATGAAATTGGTATCTCCACATTTGTAATAGTAATTAAACTACGTGAAGATGAAACTGAAGGGATTTCGACATGTTTTACCTCCACTATCGATTTGGAAAAATCTAATGAGGGCTTCAACATTGGTATGTATCAAATGTCAATTCTAGAAAGTTTAGAAATTAAAAAACAAGTCTAGGAATTAGTAGATAAAGGGGTAATTTGTCCTTCTACTTTGCCATGTGGTTCACCAATTGTATTTTTATCTTGGTATCAACTTGCAGTCACAAGATTGGCCTGAGTTCATATGCAAAAGTTATAGCAAGTCAAAGTTCAAGTTTGACTTCCTACATGGCAGGATTGGGATGATGTGGCAATTCTTCAACGAATAAGGCGGCACCAAGTGGCAGCCTTCCCTTGGCCCTCACAAATCGCATATCACAGTGGTAAGGGTTTTAGTGTTACAAATAGGCCCCCAATAGGTTTAGGGTTTTGATGCGATGAGATCGCATATCACAATCGCAGGAAAGAAGTAGCAATAAGAATTGTCCCCAACACGATTGAGTTCCAAATGCGATAGACCCTAACACGATAATTTTGATGTTGTAGTTTAATACAATGGTGGTTCAGCAAAATCATAGTCATGGTGTTCTACTGAGTAAACAAGACCTTGCATCCACCCAAACTCGCTGATTGCGATGAGCGGGAGGATTCTGGACACAAGAGTTTTGCAAGTTCCGATTTAATATCCTGTTGGGTTTGTAACCCGCATCGCAACATTTTGGCATTGTTAAGAGCTCATATCTTAGACGATTGCAATTGCAATATGGCCTGCGGTGCGGCAAAATTTTCACTTCCTTAGTGAATTTTTTAGCAGAAAAGGGGTTTTCATCGGTTTTGGAGCATTTTGTGGAACAATTAGTGGAGAAACAAGGAGAAGTCATAACTTCTTTAGTTATTATCCAAATTGGATGCAAAATGAGGATAGATAGCCATTTTTGTGTATTCTGAACTGATTGAGACAGGTTTCAGAGACATCTAAGCATTGTAAACACACTTTTGATGTAATTTGAGCATAATAAAAAGGCCCAAGCCATTGGAAGCTAGACCAAGGAGACGTAGCCCAGGAGGGGTGAACTCCTTTATCATATGCTTGTTGTGTGTTGCATATTGATGTTCATTGTTGTTATATTGTTGTTGTTTGGCATATGTTTTTAAGTTAAATTGTTTATAACATTTACATAAGAAAATCTAATGGGAATCTATTAATTGCAGAAGTTTTTGAATCCTTAAGAACTTGAAAATCAAATGATAAGCATCTTGGGTTTATTTCTGAATGGGGAATTAGCACAACATTACTAATCTACTCCAATTCAGATCAAGTTGTAGAAGTTGTAGTTGAGATTCTAACACTAGTACAACCTAAAGTTGTAGTTGAGTCTTCAGAGACCATGTCTCATGAAGGAGAACCTATCATGAAATAAGATGAGAAGACCTTCAGAAAGGCTTTATTTGGTATGCTAGAGATGGTTAAGGTCCTCTATGAAGAGAGGAACAATAGAATATAAGGAGAAAGTTCCAAGCCTCCCAATGGAGAAGGCTCTTCAGGAGGAGGTAATGGAAAAGAAGATAAAGGAAAAGGAACTAATGGGAATGTACACAAGCCTCCACCATCTCCACCATGTTCTTCATCTTCTCCTTCAAAAGAATCTTCAAACTCTTCCAAAAACACCACTGTTACTCATACTCATCATCATTCTTCAAAAGGGGTTGGTAAATCAACTTTTCTAAAGCTTGATGTTAAATTCGAGTTGCCTATGTACAATGGAGAAGTTAATGTAGAGAAGCTGGGTAACTGGATTCTTCATTTGGAGGTGTACTATAGAATTCATAAACTTCAAGAGGATGATATCAATATTCAGTTGGCTTCATTGAGAATGGAGGGTGTAGTACTTGTATGGTGGGAAGAAAGAACTCAAGACGAGATCAAGAAACATGGTAAGACCTCTATTACTTGGTCTAATTTCATTGCTGCTATAAAAAGATAGTTCTACCCTTTAGCTCATATGAAAAAGTCCATTATGATTTAGAAAAATTCAGACAATTGAAAGGTAAAAGTGTGCAAGCATATACACAAGAGTTTAGGAAAAGAGCTCTTATGCTAGTACTAGACTTACAGTCACAAGATACCTTGTTGAAATACATAAGAAGGTTGCATAGCTATCTTTGACATACCATTCTTATGTTCAGTCCCACGAATCTTGATTAGGTCTATGTTCAAGCTATACACCTCAAAGCAAGAGGGAAAAATATATAGGAAGAATGTAAGAAGAAGCCATTTCAGAGTGTTGAAAAAGGGAAGAAGTTTAAAGGAAAGCAGAAGAAAAATGCTTATGTTAAGAAAGAAGGGGAGAGACCCTTGTGCAAGAATTGTTCAAAGGAAGGACATGATGAAGCACATCATTAGAAGCTTCATCCAGAATTACGACTGAAGAAATTCAACAATAAAGGGAAATAGAATACCAATATTGCTGCACAACAAGACTTGGGTCTAGACTCAGGACTTGAAGCAAAAATTGTAGCTGTAGTCACCAAAGGAAAAGTCGTGGCAAAAGAAAGCAAAGATGTTAGCAAAGAGGCAGTCGTAGAAAGTACAAACGTAGAAAATAATGCCAACAACATTTCAAATCAGGAAAACTGAATAGAGCTATTCCATATCCGAGTTATTTCCAAGCATACAAAAATCAATACGCTATTTGACTGTGGATCTCAAGCCAACTTAATTTCTACGGATTTAGTCAAGAAATTGAATCTGGAAACCATGCCTCGTCATAAATTGTATTCGTTGGCTTGGATATCCAAGGATGCAAATTTGTAGGTCACACGGAAATGCATTTTCAGATTTCCAATCACCGCCAATTTCATTGATGAAGTTGAATTAGACATTGTGACATTGGATATCTCGGGGATTGTGTTGGGAAGCCCATATATGTATGACAGGAAAACCGTTTTCCACAAATTTGAGAACAAATATCATTTTTTCAAAAACGGAGTGGAGTACATTCTGAGAGCCCATCACAGGAAACTTAATATGTCTTTGGCAAGTGCAAGTGAAATGAAATCACTGATTAATTCCAACAAGAGTCTCGTGCTCCTCATGATCAAGCAGAAGAATGACATGGAGCACGAACCCTTTGTAGGTTGTGATGTGAAGCTGAAATATGAATTGGTTGATGTGGTCAATCAATATGGGACATGTTTCAAGAAGCAAAGGGACTACCACGAGAAAGAGGAATTTAGCATGAAATTTAGCTACAGCAAGGCTGTCTACTCCCAAACATTGGTATGTATCAAATGCCAATTCTGGAAAGTTTAGAAACTAAAAAGAAAGTCCAGGAATTGTTAGATAAAAGAGTAGTTCGTCCTTCTACTTCACCATGTGGTTCACCAATTTTATTGGTACCCAAGAAAGATGGAACCTGGTGCATGTGTGTATATTATCGAGCTTTAAATAAGATCATAATAAAGAATCGATACCCACTGCCTAGAATAAATGATTTTCTAGATCAGTTGAAAAATGAAAAGTATTTCACTAAATTAGACTTGAGAAGTGGATATCATCGAGTAAGAATAGTGGAGGAGGACATATGGAAGATTGCTTTTAAAACCAAACAAAGATTGTTTGAGTGGACGATTATGCCTTTCAGTCTTTGTAATGCTCCAGCTACATTCATGAGAGTTATGAATGATGTTTTAAGATCATTTCTTGATGAGTTTGTAATTGTCTATTTAGATGATATTTTGATATTCAACAAATCACGAGAAGAGCATGTCAAGCATGTTAGGAAAGTGTTGGATGTCTTGAGAAAAGAACAATTATTTTTGAAGATGTCTAAATGTGAATTTGGGAAATTTTCTTTAATGTATTTTGGCCACATAGTTGGAGGAGGTGAGCTGAAGATTGATCCCTCTAAAGTTTTGGTCACTGTGAATTGGCCAATACCCAAATCAATCACAGAAGTAAGGAGTTTTTTAGGAGTAGTGCAATATTGGAGGAAGTTCATTTCCAATTTCTCCTCCATAGCAGCTCCACTACATGCGTTGACTAGTGTGAAGGTTATCTTCTAGAGGGGAGGAAAACAACAAAAAGCATTTGACGCTTTGAGACAAAAGATCAGTTCGGCCCCAGTTTTGGCATTAGCAGATTTGAAATAACCCTTTGAAATATAGATAGATGCAAGTGATGATGCCATGGGTGTAGTTCATTTACAACATGGTAAGCCCATTTCATTTCTTTATGATATTTTTAATGGTGCTATTATAAATTATCCTATGTATGATAGAGAGATTTACGCATTGGTACAAAGTGTGAAGAAATTGGGGCATTATTTGATGGGAAAAGAAACCACTATTCACACTGATCATCAACTTATGCAATATCTGCAATCTCAAACTAAATTACAGTAGTCAAGTCACTTTCGTTGGATGGAATTTTTACAGCACTTCCAGTTTTTAATTAGGTACAAGAAAGGCATATATAAGAGACTTGCTGATATGTTTTCTAGACTGATTGTAAATGTAGCCATTTTACTCAAGAATAATTATGTTTTTCTTGAAAGTTATGTTGAACAATACGTAGAGGATGCTGACTTTCAAGAGGTATATTTAAACTTGAGTCAAGGACACCAAGTTGAGGATATAGACTACCATGTACATGATAATCCGTTGTCTCATTTAGGAAAAATTTGTGTTCCACAAGGAGAGAGAGTAAATGTCAAAAGGGAAGTGAAAACATCTCTTATTGCTGGACATTCCAGTGTAAGTAAAACAATGGAAAATCTTCAGAGGTATTTTTATTGGCCTCGTATTATGAGAGGTTGTTCATTGTGTGTAGTCAGTAAGCCTAGTAATAGGAAAATAGGATTTTACACACCACTTCCAATGCCTTCAAGACCATTGGAAAGTGTTTCTATGGATTTTGTAGGAGGACTTCCTTTGTCAAGGAAAGGTCATGATTATTTCTATGTAGTTGTGGATAGGTTCAACAAGATGTGCATGTTAATGCCTTGCAAAAAGAAAATTACAGCTGAACAAACAACTCAACTTTTCTTTCAAAATGTATGGGTTCATTTTGGATTGCTTACTTCTATTGTAAGTGATTGTGGTTCTTGATTTGTTTGGAATTTTTGGTCAATTTTATGGAACTTGATGGAAACCAAATTGAAGAAAAGTACAACCTTTCATCTGCAAACATATGGTCAAAATTAAGTGGTTAACAGGACATTCATTCATTTTCTAAGAGGATATTGCAACAAACATCCTAAGTTGTGGGATGAACAGTTGCATTATATTCAACATGCTTACAATCAAGTGAAACACTCTTCTACTCTAACTTCACCTTTTGAGGCATGTCTTGGGTATTTTCCTAAATCGCCTTTCAATTTCATCTTTGAGAAAGGTGTAGCTTTATATGGACATAGTGACATAAACAAGGCAAAGAAATTCATTGAACAAATTCAGTTGATTCACCAAACAATTCATGAACAACTAGAAAAGAGTCAAGGCAAGTATAAGGCAAGGCATGATAAGCATTGTGTGGATCATCAATTTCAAGTAGGTGATGAAGTTTGGCTATACATTAGCAAGGAAAGGCTTCAAGGTGAAGGTAAAAAGATGAAACCAATTCATTATGGTCCATTTAAAATTTTGGAAAATATTGGTAATAATGCTTGCAAGTTTGATTTGCCTTCATATATGAAAATCTATTCCATTGTTAATGTTGAAAATTTGAGTATTTTGAACTGATTGAAACAGGTTTGAGAGGCATCTGAGAATTGTAAAGACACCTTTGATGTAATTTGAGCATAATAGAGAGGGCCAAGCCATTGGAAGCTAGACCAAGGATACATATCCCAAGAGGGGTGAACTCCTTTATCATGTGCTTGTTGTGTGTTGTATATTGATGTTCATTGCTGCTATATTGTTTTTGTTCAACATATGGTTCTATGTTAAATTTTTTATAGCATTTACATAAGAAACTCTCATGGGAATCTGTTAATTGCAAAAGTTTTTGAATCCTTAAGCACTTGGAAAGAAAATGATAAGCATCTTGGGTTTATTTCTGAATGGGGAATTAGCACAACATTACTAATCTTCTCCAACTCAGATCAAATTGGTAAGATCTCTTATGCTAGGAGTAGACTTACAGCCACAAGATACCTTGCTGAAATACATAGGAGGGTTGCATAGCTATATTTGACATACAATTCTTATGTTCAATCCCATGAATCTTGATGAGGCATGTGTTCAGGATACACACCTCGAAGCAAGAGGGAAAAATATACAGGAAGGTAAGAAGAAGCCATTTCAGAGTGTTGAAAAATGAGAAGTACAAGTTGATTCCTACATAAACATCCTTATACCTCCAATATGGAAGATATCTGGCTGATGGAGAGATCAGATCTAGAAATAGATAACACCACTGAACTCTTGGCGAAAAATAGTGCAAAAACGCATAGCCGAACACCTAATTCAGATAATCGGGCCTTCTGTACCCTCTTGGAAACTCCTGATTGCTGAGGAATGGTTCTAGACACCTGCCAGGAGCAAGTGCCACTACTCTACTTCACAAAACTACGCTACTCTCTCTGCTCTCCCCCTTCTTCTAACATTGAGTGTCCTTTAAATAAGAATGTGTGACAAATCCCTCAAAACCTAGGCAATTCTTAACCAAAGATGAAGCTAGACTAACGATTTTGATTAGATATCTAAAATCTCGGGCTTAACTAAGACTTGTGGAAACTACCTTAAAAATCTGGCAAAGCTATGCTAACTGTGGATTGAAATCAACGGTTGGATGATTGGTGTACCACAATAAATGGACATATCCAAATTACACACATTTTGCATTTCTGTATGATCCATGGACCCGTCGAAATTATCAAACATAATATATAAATATTGCATCCAAAACCCTCATCATAAATTGCAGTTTGGCATATGCCAACACCTCTTACACAAGCGCTCTACGAACCCTCCAGGAGTATTAAACATAGCCTATAAAATATTGAGTGCGGGACCCCCATCGCAGATCGCAATCGACCAATATCATGGTTCATCGCAAAATCACAATTAGCGGTATTTATCTGCGGACTGACACAATCCTATGTTCTGCGATATGATAGACCTGCTGGTGGATATAAAACATCATATATATAATATCGGGTCCAGCTTCCCATCGCAATTGCAATTCAGACCCTGCCAATGTCGATTTGTAAACTGTGACCTCTACCTTTTACTAGGGCCAATATACCTTTTTGTTCCTCTACCGACCTACAATGTACGATATCATAATCGCAACGGGTAACGCTAGGGGCCAAATGTCCTTAAGTCACTCCTATTTTTCATTGAAAAGTGATATGTGAGGCCCAGTGGACCTGCAACATGGTGCACCCTCATTCGTTGAAGATTTGCCATGTCATCTTCTTCTTGCCACCTGGAAAAGTCAAACTCAAACTTTGACTTACTCTAACTTTGTCATATGGACTTGCATTTGAGTTTCATTCACACTGTTGGAATCAAGGTGGCGAGCACTTTGATCTGATTCTGAGTTCATCTAGAATCTGCCACTTTGAGTTTTGAGCCTTTCTACCATGTCATTGGTACTTTACTGAAGATCCACCTAGATCAATCCTCCCCACTAAGAGAATATTTTGGTCCTCCAAAAACATTAATTAATCTACAACTATTACGTACTTTGTCTGCACCACTAGTGTCCTAACAAGTCATCCTTCCTACTCCTTCACCTTTGTCCTTTAGAGCCATAAACGATGAGCCGATATCTGCATCTCCCGCAAACCTATAGTACAACATCTTGCAAGCTACATGTTTAGCTCGATGACCAAAAATATGCCAAGCATCCCATACTTTCCACAAGTTTATAACACATACTCTATGGTCAAGTTTACTTAAAATTGGAAACAATACTCCAGCTATTAAGAAAAGGCCAAACATCATTGTTGCTTCAAAAAGTGATGGAAAACACATCATCACTGCAACACATGATTTACACAAACAAGGCCAAACACTATTGTTGCTTCTACAAGTGACGGAAAACACATCCTCACTTCCACAGTTTAAAATGAAACACAAAATAAGGCCAAGTATCATTGTTGCTTCAACAAGTGATGGAAAACACATCATCACTTTTATAATTTAAAATGCAACACATGAAAAAAATAAGGCCATGACATTCTACCACACTTAGAAGAACCATATCTCACTTAGCAACGTGAATGGATCATCTCCCTGTGGTGTGTTCGCTGGTCAAACAACTATTTCTCCTGGTTCATGCTCAGATATTTTGTCCTTGTGATGCTACTCTAGATGGAACCTCCAACATGTGGCTCTCTGATGACCACCTGTGTTGCAATGACTGCAATGAGCCTTCAGCTTCCATATCTTCTTGATCTTCTTCTTCTTTGTCTGCTATATAGAGGGTCTTCTATGCCTCACATTTTTCTATACTGTCATTCTCTTCCAGCAGTCAATAAACAAATGATTATGCAATCTGCAAAAATTGTGATTCCTTATATGCCACGACCTATGTTCATTATTAAAAATGTGATTGTAATCAAAATGGACATTAAAATATCGAGACTAGCTATACCATTTATGTCGGTTTCAAGTATGATCATGAGAATAAGAGCGTACCTCAGCTCTATCTCTACTATTCATATGTCCATAGGTTGATGGTGATGTATTATCATCATCGTCTTTCCTTGACCATTTCAACAATGTCGTGGAAGCTTCTGACATCTTTGTACATTGTCCTTCGATGCACCCTAACCTTGCAAATTGAGGTCTTTTCTCAACCTCCAATGGCTAATTTATTCCTTGGTTATTAACACCAAGTCCTTCTTCTTCCTTGTACCTCATCCTGGTAAGGAGTCTCATGTTTGTCCCTAAAATTGGTATCTCCACATTTCCAATAGAAATTAAACTATGTGAAGATGAAAGTAAATGGATTTCAACATCTTTTACCTCCACCGTTGATTTGGAAAAATATGATGAGGGTTTCTCATCATCTATAGTAGATGGTTCGCTGGATGTAATAACGCATTTCTCAGCTTCTCTCCTAACATACCCAAGTCCTGTTCAACAAGGTAATTCTTCTACTTTGATGGGATTGACAATTCCTTGGCCATTAATGCCCAATTATTTTCCTTCATACCCCATTTTCTTCAATAGTTTGAAGCCAAGTCATCATGAGGAAACATAAATGAAGTCGAAGAGTGAGTTTTAGCTCATGGGAGTCACACTGCAGTTGTTCCATGTCCTTGTCCTTAGCTTGCAGCTGGCATAACAACCTATGTTTCTCATCTTCCTCTTTCTGTAAAAGCCTCCTTAATCCAGCGAGCTTTGCTTGAAGACTCTGGTCACTATGCTTCAATTCTTCTATGGCCTCATCTATGGCTTGCAGCTGAAGCTACAATCACTGGCTCTCCTCATTCATTTTTTGCAGGAGCTTTCTTAATTCAACATTCTTCTCTTGAAGCCTCTGGTTAATTTCCCCATTGGAGGAAGGCGATGATTGAAAATAACCAGAAGAGGTATATTATATATCGCTCTTCGATCCCTGAGTCTCCTCCTCTTTGCTCCTCTAAGATGTTGCATACATAATATACCATTTTTGACATACATAGCAAAGCCTCACACATTCCCCTGTCACGCTAAATGGCTACACACCTAATCATTCATGCACAACTTTGTCATTCAAGAACAACAATTGTATTGTATCTCTCCCCCATGCCTCAATACTCATTATGTTTCCTTGTTAATATGATTGTCCTCTAATGCCTATCTCTAGTTATCAAACTCTTGCAATTCACATCACTTGTGCCTAGCTTTGATACCACTTGATCTAGGATTTTTTTCGCTTATAGATGCATCAGAATTGACATGAGTTATAATGCTTAAAAACCATAAAACATAAGCATGAAAAATGAAGACAAAGAGAAATCATCACAGAATATCATGACACAGAGATTTGATTATAGAGTTCTTCCAATTTGGACTACATCTTCAGGCCCTGCTCAGTAGTGGGGAGGCCTTCTTTTATTAAGTGGCATGAAAAATGAGAAGTACAAGCAGATTTCTACATAAACAACCTTATACCTCCAATTTGGAAGATAGATGGCTAATGGAGAGCCCAAATATAGAAATAGATAGCACCACTAAACTCCCAAAGAAAAATAGTGCAAAAATGCTTATCAGAGCACCCGATTTGGATAATCGAGCCTTCTGCAACCTCTCAGAACCTCTTGATTGATGAGGAACATTTCGGCCACTTGCCAGGAGCAGATGCCACTGCTCTGCTTGATAAAACTGCGATACTCTCTCCACTCTCCCCCGTTATTTTGACACGGAGGGTCCTTTAAATAAGAATGTGTGAAAAATCCCTCAAAACCAGGCAGTTCTTAACCAAAGACGAAGTTAGACTAACGTTCTAATTGGATATCTAAAATCTAGGGCTTAACTAAGACTTGTGGCAACTACCTTACAAATCTAGAAAAGTTGTGCTAACTATGCATTGAAATCAGCGGTTGGATGATCAGTGTACCACAATCAACGAACAGATCTAAATTCCACACATTCCACATTTTTGTGGGATAGATGAACCCACTCAAATTATCATACATAACATATAAATATCGCATCCGGAACCGTCATCGCAAATCACAATTTGGCGTATGTCAACACCTCTTACACAGGTGCTATGCAGACCTTCTAGGAGTATTAAACATAGCCTATAAAAGATTGTGTATAGGACCCTCATCGCAGATCACGATTGGCAAATATTATGGCTGATCGCAAAATCGCAATCGACGATATTCATCGAAAGGCTGACACATTCCTGCATTCTGCGATATGATGAACCCGCTGATGGATATAAAACATCATATATAGAATATCAGGTTCGACTCCTCATCGCAATCGTAATTTAGACCGTACCAATGCTGATTTTTAAACTGTGACCTTTGCCTTTCTGTGGTGTGCAATAAAATCCCATTGCAACTTGGTCTTCGTCGGGGCCCATATACCTTTTTGTTCCTCCATCAGCCCGTGATATGCACTATCGCAATCAGTACTAGTAATGCCAGGGGCCGATTCTCCTTAAAGCCACTCCTCTATTTCACTGACAGTAGATATGTGGGGCATAGTGGACCTTCCACGTGGTGTGCCCTCATTCGTTGAAGCTTTGCCATGCCATCTTCTTCTTTCCATTTGGACAAGTCAAACTCAAACTTTGAATTTCTCTAACTTTGTCATCTGGACTAGGATTTGAGTGCAGTTCACACCATTGGAATCAGCGTGACAAGCACTTCGATCTGATGGTGAGTTTGTCTAGAATATGCAACTTTGAGTTTTTAGCCTTTCTACCATGCCACTGGTACTTTACGAAAGATATTCCTAGATCAGGGACATGCAAAGAAAAACAGAGAAAGAGTAGACCGCTCTCATACCATTGATCTGAACTTCAACAAGAATGCTAAAACATACAGATATAATCATAAACCCATAGATGCAGTAGAAAAAAACTTCATTTCATTAATAGAAAAATATTGAACTATGTTTACAAACATAACGAAAATAAGATAGCTCGGGCGATGGTAGTTTATCTCTAAGAAGAGATGTGGCAGCTACATGCCTCTTAATTGAGTTAAAATTAGGCTCAAGGGCCTTTTAATTATTGAACAATAAGAAAAAAACTTAAAAAACCAAAACTGCAACCCAAGGATATGTAACACCAAGAGTTTATGGGCACCGTTGGGGTTAGTTGGGCAACCAACTTCTTAGGGTTGTAACTTGGTCATATTATCTCCTTTTGACGCATATGATACCTTGTTAGAAAGATCTCTTGGAGAAATACAACTATTAATGCGATTACTTTAGCAATCACCAAATTTATTTTTCCAAAAACAATGTCATTTAGGGCCTCAAAACGGCTTCGGAAGTTCAGGACCCGAAAAACTGCCAAAAATAGTAAACTATGGTATAATTAAGGAAACTGAAAAACTGAAAGAAACAATGGTGAAGGTCCAAGTGGAATAGGTAGGTGGCCACCAATATCCACCTGGATCAGCAGTTTATTCACAAAATATCCGAGAGTGTACTAGAATACTGACCTCCCTTTTCGTAGAATTTATATCCTAGTTTTTGTATGTTTTCTTATTCAATCAAGAACTTTTTCACAATTGGAAAAAAAATTCAACTTCATAGACACAATATAGAGTTTAAGGGCATAGAATGGAAAGGAACTTGAAACACATTCTCTTTACCTTCTCTTCGTTGTTGGGCTTTGCTTCCTTATAAATGAACTTCGATTCCCTCTCTTTACCTTTCTCTTTATCCTCGTCGTTTGACAAAATAATATTTGTCCTACTCGACAATGTCTATAAGTGACAAACAACACCAGTAGCCTACATACAAATTGTTGGATCTTGAGAAATGATTGGAGCCATAGATGTCAATAATGTTCAATGAGAAACATGACCACCATGATGACTTAACATGTTCATTAGATTCTGTTGTATATCTACCTCCATAGAAATCTAAAGAGTCCGAGGATCCTCAAGACAATGGTGTATAATAGCAACTTCCATGTGACTATCAAAACCTGGGAAAAAACAACTTCTAGGAAGGCTTAAAAGGGAAGACAATCCACCTCTCTCGAGAAACTGCATTGCCATGGAATGTGACTTTGTAAGTCGCACAAAACTAAAGAACCACCCAAATTGAAACTGTTGGAAGGTGTAGTTGCAAATATTTTCAAGATATAATCATTACAATGTTGTTCATCTATTTTCATGTATCCCAAAGTCTTTCCCAAAATCTTCATGAATGGACAATTTCCTTTAATGTTGTCATCCAAGGAAGACTTTTTACTATTATCTACAACACCTACACTAGCTAAAGTTGTATCTTCAGAACCAAAGACAAGTGAAGTTCCTCCCATAACACCAGTGTTCTGGGCATCTATAGTAAGTTGAAGTTTGTAGTGCAACATACGGTCAATTATGAGCAATCACACAATAACCCACATGGGAACTAAATTTTTTTCGACTGTCAGGTTATTCGGCATAAACAAATTCAATAAGTCCAATGTATACCAACAAGTCCATTCTTGGATCCTATATCTCTAGTATTGTCTTCACTCAAAACTAATGCAAAAATATGAGAAATAGTTGATAATGGACTAATGCCTTTTTTATATCCATCCATCTTACAAAGCTTTAAATATTAAATAAGAAGGGAAATAACTCTCAGAAGGTATTGGACTTTGTTTCAATTGCAAAAAGTCATAATGAAAATAGTCATGGAAAAATCAATCACATCTGTACTTTGCAATAGATTGATACATGTACTTAAGATATCCTCAATGAAAGGATTTTCTAGAGGCTTCTCTTCATAAGAAATATCTCTTCCTTTTTCATTGGCATTGTCTTTGGGAACCTTAGAATTACTGAGTGACAAGGAAATATCTTGGGAAAATTCATCACCTTCTTGCATTGGCTCCTCAAGATGACTAAAGAGCCACTCCATAGCTAGTTCAACACTATTTGTTTCAACACACCTCAATGCTTCCTCTTCCCTGGATGTTGGAAATCCCATGTGAACTATCATAGAAATGGAAGCCTCATCAGGTGGATGGCATCTAAATCATTGACCCGTGCTTCCAAGAATACCATTTTTTCTTCCTTTAACATCCCCTGTGACAGTGTATACATAGGTAATAATGAAAGAAACAAAGGTAATCAAAGATGGACTACATTAACAAAACACTGGATTTCTCGAGATAGGTAGAACAAAATTGAGAACTTGAGCTTGTAGAGAGCAAACAAAAACTTTGGATCCTTTCGAACAGTGACAGAGCCTCCAATAGATGGTTGCACTAACTATGATGAAAAGGGCACAATTAACAACGAATAATAATTTATAAGGTACTCCAAAAGCCTACAATAGCTTCGTAATGCCTCTAACAACCAAGGTACATGCTCTAGATTGTCATTTTCAATACCTTTGTCATTTTTTGTTTCCATTCATTATTGTGACATAAATGGTATTGCTTAGAGTGAATGACCTATTGCTTTAAAAGTACTCAATAAACTTTTAATTGTATCATGAGCATAGAAACAATTCACCACTACTGTATTCTACATTCGCTTATGGTTGTCATATATAAATGTTGTCATGTCATCCACAACTTTCCTAGGGTAGTGACACTTTGAAGAAAGTGATGAATCAAATTTAGATGAGCTACAATTCTCATCCACATCAAGATTGTCATGAAATTTGTTTACAATAGTAACCACCGCACTTCAAGCTTCAAGTGTGCTATGGCAATATCCAACCCTCCTAAATCCCCAAAGGAGGTTGCAACAAGAATCTGTCCATGACCCCTATGCTGAGAACACTGGTGAGTGGTAGTCCCTTTATACCATATGTGGAGAGTAGTGGGATGAAGTGGTTTCATGATATCTAATTTTGATGGCCTCTATTTCAATAATCTATCATTGTCCATGCTAGTGACACCTTGTATCCAGCCTCTTCATTCCTTTCATGTTTGAGAGGTGGCGTTGTTAACCAAGTAGGCCTTGAAGGTCCGTGTAGGGCACATTCTCTATTAGTAACTACAAATTGCATTATTGGGGTAAGAATCTATGGTTTGGGTTAAAAAAAATGTCGCAAGGGACTTGTTAGAGTCTCTATAAAAGCAATACAATCTCCCTAGGATATTGTAGAAGGTGGGCACTTGAAACATGAAGTGCTCTTTAGTCTCCACCTCCTAGAAAGAGGAGTGTCAACAAATCTAACCTCTTAGGGAATCTAATGATACATATCTTGACACATAAATGGTGGGATAATGATCTTAGTTGATGAGGGAAATCTTGAGTCCATGGGATTAGTGCCTTCATATGTAGTTGGAAAAACAATCGACTATTAAGTTGTAAAAAATGCTTAGCATAAAATGCTAGCTTAGATCTAAGACATTGTGAGGGAGAAAACTAGGTGATTAGAATGTACTTCCATTAGATGTCCTCCTTTCTTCATTCATTATTCTCCTCCTTGGGGGGGAGAGTTAAAAGGGTACCTATAAAGTAGGGAGTCAATAAATGGAGATAATGGAAAAATGAAGAAAAAAATGGCCTCAAAGTCTTAATATTTCCTTCGACCAGAATGACCCAAGAGACCAAATCTTTATAGGAAAGGAATGGAGAGGCAGCTATCGATCTCTCTCCCAACTAAAGATAGAGTCTCAAAGGGCCTAAAATATAACCTCTACACCAAATTATTTTGTGGGTTATTTGCTAGCATTAGAAATAAGGTAGAGTTTCTTCTATTTCCTCCTCGTAGCATTTTATGCAAAATTGCAAATTGTTTCCAATTTTGAAGCCAAGTTACATAAGACCATTCAATTCTTTTAGATGAAGGGAATTTCGTCCTCATTTTCTTTCTACTAATTACTCAGCCCAACAATATTTGGTAGAACAAAGGATAAACCAATTCTGTATCCTCTACGGACTGTGGGAAGAAGAAATATGGCACCTATCATAGGAATCTTGCCCATTCCAATGTGGAATGTCAAACATTTAGGTCAAAGAGCTACGAAAGTAAAAACACTTCCTTTCTAAGCATTATTGAGAGGTTGGAGACTTATAGGTTGGAGACTTAGAGGTTGATGTCAACAATCCAAGCTACATTGATCCAAACTTCATGCTAATTTCTAAAGATAGCCTTGCCAACAACAAGGAAGCTCTTTGAACATAGAATTGTCAAATCAAGCACAAACAAGCATATATGGTCATTGATAATGGCAACCAAAATAACCTACTCTTGCTTCACTTGGAAAATGAAATCAAGTTACCAACCTTAAATCATCCCTAATCACATTAGCTTGGATGGGTCAAAGATACACATTATCTTGTGCTAATCACTTGACAATAGATCAGACTATTGCTAGAAGATGGCATGATTTTTCCCAATATCTTATATGTTCTTACAAACAAAGATGATAAGACTTATGAAAATAAAATGATGATAACAAGTGTAACTAATTGCTTCTTTTCCTTGAAGTAATATTGGTGGCATTTAAAAAATGAAAGGAAGACTACAAGAGAGGAATGCCACAAATGAAAATAAATTGTAGTGCATAAAATCCAAAATATAATGAAAATATCAAATAATGGAGTAATTGATGGAGAAATCAATGGGGTTATTGCTGTAAACATGAGAGCTACAATTATATGTTTACAAATACACTGTGATACATTCCCACTTTCCACTTGTCACCTAGTATTATTCTCACCACTTCCTCCTTGCTTGCAAGGAATTGTTCCCTAAATTAGAAAAATGGAAACTAGTATGTCTTCCCTCACAAGGAAGCCAAATGTTTGCCATTGATATGGGTGGTTGTGATATTTCTTTGGGTGATGAATGGGTAAGAACACTAGGACCTATCACTATGGATTTCTTGGAATTCTACATGAGTTTTCAAGAGAATGGAAATTCCTACATGCTCAAAGGTTTCAAAGAAACCACTTGAGAAATAATGAACTACCATTGTATGGAAAATCTTCTTAAAAAGGGACATTGGATTGAAAATTGGGGATATGTGAAATTTGAGGGAAGACATATTGGTTTCCATTTTGCTAATTGACTAGGTGAAAGACTCAACTATTTTCTATACTTCCTCATGGCTGACATGCTATGGGTGTTTGTCATGCGACCATGGGTCCATCAAAGGGGTTAGCCAAGTTTTAGCCGAACATAATGAGTGTACCAAGCGAAATTTGTTGAGAGGGACCACAAATAATAGTATGAGTTGCCCCACAAAGAATGAAAAATTAGCTACTGTAAAGTGACACCACAACAATTAATGTTGCACAAGGATTTTGTTGAGCTAGGTCTCCTGTAACAGTATTAGCAAGCCCTAGACATATTTTTTCAATTTGAGGGGAGTATTACTACGGTGATGGAATTCCAAAATTCCTGATACTACGAAATGTGTAGGAACATTGTTATCTTTGTTGCAAAAGCTATGGATTAGAGGAAGAAGCTAGGATTTGTAGGGTCCTATGGATAGAGGAGTGTCAATTTCTATAGCTCTTAATGTACCTATGGTTTCCATCAATAATACTCAACTGAATATTTCATGGCACCAACTAATGGTGATATATTATACCCTTAGTCATACTACCCAATTCCCTAGTATGTGAGAGTTATCTCCCAAGTTTTATTCTACATGTACTCATGGAAATAGGATGACTAATAGGGTTATGTAAGTTTGTTTTAAAGTGTACCAAGAAGGATTTTGTTATACCTGAAGGAACATGGAAGATAATTCCACATGTAGGTGTATTTGATGCAATGCTACTCAAATGGGTGCTAACATATGTTACAAAGGTGTTCAACAAGGTGATGCCTTCGTTATTTTCTACATGTATTCCTCCCCAATTATAGGCTTTCCCATTGAATGATAGATATTTATGTTATTTAAAGATGTTGAAACACATCTCTAACATAAATAATGTGTTTTCTAAAATTGGAACATGTGTTGGCATGAGAAAGTGCTCTGAGACCCCACTTGTATTTGTGGTGTTTGTTGTTAGTTGAAATACAATATTTTGAGAAACAATGGTATAAATTAAATGTAGGAAGAAGTTAAATAAGATAGATGGAATACAACTGTGAAAAGAAAATAATAGAACTAAAATTGGAAAATAACACTTTAAGCAATCCTTTATTTGTATTCTAAACTAAATGCAATGTTTACTTGCCTTTTCTAGGGGGGAATCTCCAACATGAGGAGCTCCAAATACTACAATATTCTCTTGATAAACTATTACATACCTTCTACTATATATTTAGAGAGAGAGAGATATTCTAATTGAAGAAAATAGTAACCACCTAATGGCCTTCCATTAATGAGGCCTCAACCACTAACTAATGGGCCTTCTTTAACAAGTTCACTTACATTTATTGATTTCACACTATACTACTATGTAGAGAACTATTTAATAAAGATGTTTGTCAATACGTTAACAATCTATTTTGATAACTATGGAAGGTAAGGTGGTTGTGGAACCCTAACAACAATGCAATGTTGTCACACTCAAACTTGACAAAGGCTTAGCTAGCCTAGCACTAAAAGAAAGTCAATGACTTGACATGAATTTGTGACTTGGGAAAGACTTAAAAAAATACAAATGAACCTCAAAATACAATAAATTCAATGCCCAAAAATATGGTGAGCCTTGATGAGTATGAAAGTTTTATGGTGAGCATAGAATGTGGTGAGTTTGTTGGTGAGTTTTCAGTCAGTGTGGGGGCTAGAGAAGAATCCACAAGACTCAATAGAAGAGTCTTGGATGAGTCAAACTACACTGGTACAATGAGTATAGTTATGACAATTCTTCTCTTGCATTTTATTTTTATGTGAGTGTTCTCTCAATGTTGTCTTTTGTGCACATATCAAATCTGCAGGTTTAGAAGCTTCGAGCTGTCAAGAGCTCTATATTTTTGCATTGGTCAAGTATTATTTCTGTTACTTTTGACTACCGTTTCTTTCATCTAGTTATCTTACAATAAATTAAGTTTGGCGTAATAAGAACAACTAATCATATGAGTCCTTCAAAATTAAAACTACTAGTGGGTACAAGTTTCTTCTTTTCAATATACGCTTGTCCTTGGTTTGTACCTATTGCAATCTTACATTTCTTTGACATGAAGAGTTGTCCCATGTTTTTGGTTCTTATAGTTACAAAAATTGGCTCCATGAAAACTTGGGTGAGACGAGAGAGTAAGTGATCGACTCAAACACGGGAAAAAGTTACGAAAACTAGGCTAATTTTTTTGAAAAGAATGACAATTTTGTACTGGCCAAGAAGTGAGTTTGACTTGCTACCAAGTCAGTTTGGCTTGTTTTCTCTATTGTCCTGAGCTTGAATAGGAAACTATAACAAATTTTGTAACAATTATCTTCATGTTATCAAGTTATAAATACATATTTTTAAAGTAGTGGAAGACTAAAAGAGGAATACGGAGATGCAAATAAAAATGATAGTAGGGATAATAGTTATACCAGGCAAGAGAGTTTTGACATCTCCCCAAGAATGGATGATAGTGAAGAGGACTTCCTAGATCCAACTGTGCCAAAAATTTCCACCAAAGTTCCACTTCGAACCTGAAGGTTGATATTCTGAGGAGTGGATTTGGATTCCTCTTCATCCCAAAATAAAGTACTATTTTCAACTACAACACCAATCTCTTTGTCTGGCGGTAACCTTTCGACTGCCTCAGGATCGAGATCATCGCTGGTCATATACCTGTCAAGTCTATCCAAGGACACCATTACATGTGAGATAGATATTAAAGCTTGAGGAAAGTTCCTAATGGGTTCTTGAAGAATTTTGAAAATAGATGTTGCAGTGAACACCTTCCCTGCTATAAGTTTTTCTCCTACAAAAATGCATGTTGTGAATGTCACTATTGAAAAAAGTGAAGGCATGCTCAATGTAGTGAATATCACTACTGAAACAAGTGAAGGCATTCTCCATAGAGTAATTATATTCACTGAAATAGAATACATAGTTTTGTAGAGCCATTCATATTTGGAATTCCTAAAAGACTCTACACATGTTTCGAAATGGTCTTCCCATGCTTGAAGTTTTATAACCCTCACATAATTCAAAAAATCATCAGTTGTATGAATATCACACATTTTCATTAATTGGAACTGATATCTCCTATTTCCGTTGGATCCCCAAGCTACAATTTTGATTATTAGTGCCGTGTAAACAAAACCAGACAACATAGAAATTCCCAAAACTCCAAACACTATTGATAAAGTGGCCCCAATTCGTAGAGGCATCATCCAAATGTAATGGAGTTACAACATCGTATCCGAAAGTTGTTGAGCATCCACAACCATGTAATTTACAATTTGTCCAACACCATGAGCTTTCCTATTGGAGCTTGACAATCTCAAAACCCTTTTTATATAAAGTTGTGATCATAGTAGACCTTATTAGCATGCCCAACTTCTGACATTGAAAGTTATACTGACCCTCAATGGATTTTTCTTAAAATATTATCAATACAAGGACAGAGCCTTCATAAGGAAAGATCTGATCTCCAAATTTAAAATCAACACATTTTTGTACCAAAATTGGCCCAATAGACATCACACACAGTTTTGCAGTGGCAAAGGATGCAGTAAGTGCAAGATTTGGCCAAAAGCATCGAAACAATATAAGGTGTACAGGCTGTTGGTGTTCCACTATGTCGTTAGACTAGTTTGATTTTAAAAGTTCAAACATATTTTCAGCATTATCACCAGGTGCCAGTGCAGGAACATTTGTCAATTGCAAGTAATTTCTATAACCTTTGTTCAATGCATAATTCAGCCATCACCATGTATCCCTTGATAGAATACTTGTTGTAGGATAACGGGATATTAATCTCAGTGCTAGGATTCAGAGTGCTACAATCTAGAAGAGGTTCGTGTAATTTTTTTTTTTTGTTTCTTTAACAATGGTTTCTCTAAATAAGTGAAACAAAAAGATGAGAATGGAAATAGCCTTGTGAATTTTTAATCATCTCATATTATATATCTCTAAAACAATAAGACCATCCTTCTCTTCTATTTCATAGAGATTTATTGTGTATATAATAATAATGAATTGAATATCAAACACAGTGATGCAATATATCAACCAAGGAAATAAAAATGACATATATTTTGTATTCGTGTGCTCGAAGGAAATCCAACAATGGCTACATACTTTCTTTATCATGAAATATCCTTGAAGACAAATGTCAATTCAAATACTGGAATCCATTACCAATGGAAGATGGTCATGTTGGGCAAGGAATGGTTGCATTGAAGGGCTAAAGATTGAGCTCCAATACACTGTTATCCTTGTTACTACAAAATACAAAGTTGTCATCATTTGTGATCCAGGTAAAAAGAAGAGTGTATTTGTGCACCTGTGATAGTATATGGAAAATAGAGCACTAGTAAACGCTAGAGCATCATATCTCTCTCCTCCGCAAATACTAGTGTACCCTCAACACTATTGTATAAAATACTAAAGGACGACATTGTTTATTATACTTAACACTATTGTACAATGTTCTAACTACAACCCTCCTAAAAGAAGAGAAATGTGGTTGGAACACTATCCAAACCACAGATAAACTAACTCTAAAGACATGGAAAAAATAAAACCTTGAAAAGCCATGAATTTTACCTAAAGGAAGTGAACAACACCATTTTGAGAAGAAATTTACCAAAGAAATCATCATGCATAACCTTCTCCTTACTTCTCATAATTATCCTCTTTCTAAAAATTCACTAAATCCCACTCCCAATGCTCCAAAACATAATTAAAATGGTTTTCATGGTTGTGGTAGCTCTTGTGAAGAAAATGAGTGATAGGGAGTGGCTTCTTACATGGAAAAAAACTGAAGACAACAAATGTTGATTTCAGTGATAGACTCAATTCAATTCAATTCTATATGAATGATTGAAAAAAGAGACATCTTAACCTTAGATTTATTAAACTTGGAGAAATACAAAAAAAACAAAATACAATTCTTTCAATACTTAATACATCTATTAAGTATACATACATACATACATACACAACACACACACAGATATAATATAATATTATATATATTATATATATATATTATATATTATATTATTTTAATATATATATAATATATATATATATTATATATATATATATATATATATATACAGTATACTATTATTTATTTGTTTATTTTTTTATGGGTGTATTGGCTTAAAAAAGAAATGTCCCTTTTTACTATAAGATTTACCTAGTGACATATCTCAGCTATATTGTCCATAGCATGTACCTAGCCTCTTTAAATTCAGTTATAAAACCCTCACCTAGTTACATATTTCATCAATATTGAGTTGTAAAGAGGACCAAGCTACTCTAGGTTAAATTGATGATCCTTCATCAAACATAACTAGCATTTGACAAGGGCAAAGGCTAACCGGTATAAAGGAACCTCTTGTGTCACAAATGTAGACGTATAACTCACCATTCTATAGTCTATTCTTTTATGCATATATCCATCAAAACTAACCATTCAGGTTATACTCTTTGATAATTCTATGCATTTTATGTTGAACCATGCTATCCACGTAAAGGGAAAAAAGTGACAATATTTTAACCATAAACAATACCCTTACAACTTTCAATGGAAGTCTTGAGCAAGCCTGTAGTTAAATATCCTAATCTAGAAGAGTGGAGGTGGGAAAAGATGTCTGGAATCCCTAGAGTTTCTAGTGATCTATTCATTGGGACATGCTTCTTTCTCTAAGGGGTGAGAGTTGTATATTTGAGCAGTTTGCTAGTGGTTGGGAGGAGATTCTAAAACCTAACCCCAATGCCCATTTTAAGTCACATTTTTGTTCAATGTTTTATTAACTATCCAGGTAAGGTAAAAACTTGTATCTTTTTAGGCATTCTGTTAATTAAGGAAACAAACTCATGAATTTCAAACTCTAATAATTTTAGGTATTGTTGGGTTAAACAATATACATACCTCCTTGACATTGATATCGAACAAGAGGTATAAATCTAGGCCACCTAGTATTAACTATAAAATTCCCTACGCATCACTGCACAAAATATGGAGTCCCCTGATTCTCCAAAACCACAGGAATATTGGGTTGCACTAAGTGATGGCAAAGGAAGAGTGAATGGTGTGCAACTTTTATCTAGTAAACTTACATGCTCTTTTATTTTGTCTATTGGAAGAAAGAGGAACCTTCTTAGGATTTAGTGGTGTAAGTCCTTAGGGCATAGGCATGTTTCTATGCTGGATCCAAAAGGAGGATTGAAATAATGGCTGGTAGAATGTCAACTGACCTTCCAATAAAGGACTTCGCTCAGAATTTGAAATATGGTTGTTGGGTTTGCATTCATTTCCAAATTTAGCTACTAAATTTACATGGTTGGTAAACTAGAAACCTACGAGGGCCATATTAACAACAATAAATAGAATCAGCAAAGGAACAAATTTGTTTTCCATTGTTCCAAGCTTCAGTGTTGATATATCTTATGCTAAAAGAAAAATAAAGGTCAAGGGTAATAACCCCAAATTAAAATGACCATATGAGCAACAAAGTTGCTTTCATACAGACAAAAAAGATAGGAAAAATCATTTGTCATTTGCTTCATAAAGCATTCCATCAATCAATTTCTGAATGGATGTTGATACATTCATTAAGTGGATAGTATTTTAAGAAGGAAAAATGGAATTCAGAATGAATACTTGAAAATACACTAATAACATCTTCACTTCATGACTATATGAAGACAACTGACAAATTGTTATAAATGTAGGAATTCATGGAGAATTAATGCCAACAAGGTACACTATTTTCTAAGACAATTGAGACCCTTCATACCTAAGGTGACAAACCTCCTCAGGACACCTCATCTTCCTTTCTCTTCTTAGAAAGAAGTTAAACTAAAGAAGACTGGAACTTAGTATGCAAGAGGGGATAAAAGACATAATTGAAGACTTTGTAAAGATTTGGAATTTTGAAACTTGTAGGCTGAATTTCTCTAATGCCCAAGGGGCCACTTGATCTGAACTCAAACAGGAATGCTACAACTTACAAATATAATCATAAACCCAGAGATGTTGCATAAAAGCACTTCATTTCATTAATAGAAAAATACTGAACTATTCTCACAAACAGAATGGAAATAAGATAGCTCAGGCAATGGTAGCTTATCTCTGAGAAGAGTTGTGGGCCTCTGAGCTGAGTTACAATGAGGATCAAGGGACTTTTTATTATTTAAAAATAAGATAAAACCATAAACAACGAAAACCATAACTCTAGGAGATGTAACACCAAGAGTTTATGGGCCTCGTTGGGGTTAGTTGGGAAGCCAACATCCTGGGGTTGTAATTTGGTCATATTATCTCCATTTGACACATATGATACCTCATTGGAAAGATCTCTCTAGGGACTACAACTACCAATGTGATTGCTTTGGCAATCAGTAAAGGATTGTTTCCAAAAAGTGTCGTTTAGGGCCTCAAAATGGCTCTCGAAGTTCAGGACTTGAAAAACTGCCAAAAATAATAAACTGTGCTACAATTAAGGAAACTGAAAAGCTGAAAGAAACAATGGTGAGCATCCAAGTGGAATAAGCAGGTGACCACCAATATAAACCTAGATTAGTCCTCCCCCCTTAGGAAGGAATGGTCTCCATTGCGTTGAGTTCCTCCATGAGATGAGGAAAGTTCTCCTGAACTTGGTCCCTGGTGAGCCATTTACCTTGGTGAAGGAGTTTACCCACTTTGACAACTCGATATAGCTCTATCCTCTATTGCTAAGTGTTCTTGATTTGTGTGTCCATGATTTGATCAGTTGTAGCTTGTTCCATGCAGTCCAGGTTGAGCTCTATTGGTGTGAGTTGTTCTGTAATGTCATATGTGTCCAACAATGGTGGAAGGTATGGCCGAAGGCAGTCTACATTGAACATCAGGTGTAGACCAAGGAATGGTGGGATACTGATATTGAAGGAATTGTCACCGACGACCTTGGTGATGGTGTATGGCCCATATTAGAGCGGGCGAAGATTACGGTGGGGTCTAGCAAGGCGCTCGTTCTGCAAATGTAACCAAACTTTGTCACCCACCTAGAACTTGTGTCACACTCGATGCTGATCATGGTGTTGCTTGTACAAGCATTAGTTCTATCCAATATATCATGGACCTATTGGCGGATGTGTTGAATGCACTCAATGAAGTTGTTAGCCCTTTCAGCTTCAAACTGCACGTGAGGAAAATCTACTTGAGTGGTTGAAAATGGTATGGTCACATCAATGGGGCATAATGGTTGAGATTCTAGCCCTACATGAAAGGGGTTGTGGCCTATTGTGATGTGGAGAGCTCTGTTGTACTTGTGTTGGACATAGGGGAGACTTTCATCCCATGTGCGTGATACTTTGAGTTGTACATGTGTAAAATGTGTACGATCATCCTGTTGAAAACCTTTGTTTGTCCATCAGTTTGGGGATGGAATGTCATGGACTTAGTAATTTTTGTATCCATCATTGACCAGAGACTTGACAAAAATGCACTCAGGAATTTTTTGTCTTGATCTGAGATAGTGGACTATGGGATCCCAAAGTGTACCCACACTCACTCAAAGAAGATCTTAGCAGTGGCCTTTGCTGTGATACTCTTCTTGCATGCCACCATGATGGCCATCTTAGAGAATCTATCGATGACCACGAAAATGCAATCGTTGTCATGCTTAGTAGAAGGAAGGACTGACATATAATCCATGTAGATATATTCCTAAGGCCGACTAGGAGTAGGGAGAGGAGTATGCAGGCCTTGCTTCTTGATGGTTGGTTTGGCAATGGCACAGATGGTGCAGGATCTAATTTACTTCCCAACATCCTGACGAAGTTTTAGCCAATAAAAATACTTCTGCAATACTGCCATTGTTTTCTCTACTTCGAAATCATCTTGGCACACTCACTTGAAGGAAAACAAATGTTTCCCAAGTGGCATAACAGTACATCCTGAAGGTGGAAATTTAGAACTTGCTTCCCTTCTAGGGTTTCTGGTATATGCTACCAAATTCTGGATCTCTCTTGTAAATATGCAGCCACTCTGATGTCTCATGCCCATAAAAGTTGAGCACAGTGATTAGTGCCATGATCGGTGGTTGGCTGAGGCAATCCACGACTTTATTGGTGTTCCCCTTCTTATACTTAATGTTCAAATGGAACTATTGCAGATAGGTGGACCATTTTTTATGGCGATCATTATACAACTTCCCTTGTGTCTATATGAACTGTAGAGGCTGATGGTCTGTGGGGATAATTGTTTCCTTCCCCAGAATGTAATGCTTCCATTGATGTCATGCCTACACAATGTAATATATTTCTTTGTCGTAAATGGGGTACTTTCAGATTGTATTTGAAAATGCCTCACTGTGGTAAGCCACTAGATGCCCATGCTGAGTAAGAACTGCACCAATAGCATAGTTAGAGGCATCTATCTTGATCTAAAATGGTTGTTACAGGTCTGGAAATGTGATCATTGGTGCAGAACATAAGTGATTATTCAACTTGGAGAATGCTCGTTGTTGGGTTTCCAACCAAAATAAATTTTCTTTTGCTCTACCCTTGGTGACTTGACTTAAAGGCAAAGTGATATGAGAGAACCCCAATATGAACCTATGGTAGAAATTGGCAAGACCCAAACAATTATGAAGCTTTGTTAGAGTGGTTTGGGTTGGCCAATCCCAAATGACTTGTATCGTGGATGGGTCCACATGTACACCCTGCTCATCAATGATGTACCCCAAGTATTGAACCTGGGCCAGGCCAAAGGCACATTTCTCGAAGTTAGCACACAACTTGTGTTGTTGAAGGGTTTGAAGGACTTGTCGAATTTGATGGAGGTGCTCTTCCCAAGATGTCATCCATCAGTTTCATGAAGGTTGCATGGGAGTTTTCTAATCCGAATGACATGGCCAACCATTCGAAAATGCCCTCCTTTGATTATAAGACAATATTCCAAACACTGGAGGGTTCGATAGCCACCTGGTGATAACCTAACTTCAAGTCAAGCTTGCTAAAATATTCCCCCCCTTGAGACAGTCTAGAAGGTAATAAATTTATGGGATTGGGTACCTATTCCAGACAGTGATCTTGTTCAGCGCTCGATAGTCAATACAGAGCCTCGAGGTCCCATCCTTCTTCTGTACCAATACAATCGGGTTCCCACAGGTTGATGAGCTTGGCCTGATGTTCCCTTTTTGCAATAGTTCCTTAATATACCTCTTGATCTCATCGTTCTCTAGAACAAAGCGTCGATAGATTGGTCAATTGGGTAGCGGCGCACCCGAGTTCATATCGATGGATTTCTTAACCTTACAGTGCAGAGGTACTCCTATGGGTGAGGAAAAAATATACTTGTACTCCTCCACAACCTTGTCCATCTACTGTTGTTGTGTAGAGGAGCCCTCCCCAGAAGCCGTGGCCACAACCTTCTTCTTACCTTGGAGGCGAATCATAAGAAAAACAAATTTTCTTGTATGGGAAATTATCGTTACTGCGTTTCTTTCCAGTGAATCAAGAGATAATAGTAGGCGAGGCTACCTCCCATATCTTGTACAACGTATTAGCCAAAGTAATAATCACAGAATGAGGTCTAGACTCATATACAATATGTCGCTTCCATAGGTATGGTTGTCCTAACAATAAATTAGAAACTTCAAGAGGAGCAACGTCACACAGTACCTCATCCGTGAAGGGCTTGATGCTGTAGGGAAGGAAAAACTGATGGCTAACGCGAAGATCTCGTCCTTGGTGAAGCCACCCAATAGTGTATGACTGTGGTTGTATTGTTGTCTTTAGGCCTAGCCATTCATGACCTTTGCTAAAATAAGGCTCTTTTGGCTCCCACTGTTGACAATGATCTACAGGGGAGAACCCTTCACCCACATCTATGAGTGGAAGAGGTGTTCCCCCTCCTCTGGATCTTTAGGCTCAATTTTCTGGTTCTTTTTGGTGGCCATAGTGGCATCGGGTTCCGCATAAAATATCTACTTCCCTTTGTCAGTTCCCTTATTGGGTTCGATTCAGAGTCAAAACCTACGTCTGATTTGGAAGCCTTCAACTTGGCCACTAATGACTGCTTGGTCTGACACTCGTATTGTGAGTGGAGCTCTTATGGAACTCACACCATTTTCCCGTGTCCTTCTTCGTCTTCGTGGTGTTGTTATTTTCTTGCAACTTCGGCGGGTTGTCCTGGGTAGCCCCACCTTGGCTTGGTCCTTTGTTTTGTGGCTTGGGGGCGCCTTTTCCTTGCTTTGGATTCGTAGATCCAAAGTCCTGCTTCTTGTGTTTAAACTTCTGCTCAATCTTATAATGTACCGATACGCTATGCCAAGCAAGGACATGTCTAATAATTCCCTCTTGTCCTAGATGTACTTGTGTAGACAACCACAGTACTTGAGCACCAAATTCCTCTCAGTATCCTTGATACCCAGCTTCGTGCGAAGGGTATGGAAACTATTTGTGAACTATAGAACATCTTGGTTCCTTCCCTACTGTAGCATGGTCCACTTTATGTATTTAACTTCATAGCTCCCGATAGGGTAATATTATTCCTTGATGGCATCTCGGAAAGAATTCGAAGTGGGTGCAGTTGAAAACAACAAGGGTTCACTCTCATCCTTTTGTTAACAGTAGGTTTCCAACTAGTCCTTGATGTGTGGGGCATCTTTGAGAAGTGAAAAAGTAATATTTCCCTGATTGGAAAAGTCATGAACTAAAAAATATCCTTCCAATAAATTTAGTCATTTATCTACAGTGTCTTCATTTATCAGGCCTTCAAATATGGGAATATTGAAGCTAACTTGTACCTTAAAAGGAGTAATGCCTCCAGAGTGGATGCTGGATGAAGCTACATCACCTATGGGTAGCTGTCGAAGGATATAGGCAAAGATATCCATCATCGCGTCCCTTTATCACTTGAGTGATTCCTCAAGCAACATTTTGAAAGGATCTGCTACCCCCTCATCTTTCTTTTCTTCTGCCTTGGGAGGTTGTCAGGTTTTGCGAGGCTGATCTTGCAATGATTTAACTAGATCAAGCCCTAACTCCTTATACCCTGACCTTGTTAGCGACTGATCCAGGATTTTTTTCTCTTATAGATGCATTAGAATTGACATGAAATACAATGCTTAAAAACTGTAAAAACATAAGCATGAAAAATCAAGACAAAGAGACATCATCACATAAGATCATGACACAGATATTTGATTACAGAGATCGTCCAATTTGGACTACATCTCTGGGCCCTACTTAATAGTGGGGAGGCCTTCTTCTATTAAGTTGCATGAAAAATGAGAAGTATAAGCATATTTCTACATAAGCATCCTTATACCTCCAATCTGGAAGATAGGTGGCTGATGGAGAGCCCACCTCTAGAAACAGACAATACCACTGAACTCCTGGAGAAAAATAGTTTAAAAATGCCTAACCGAAGAACCAATTCAGATAATCAGGCCTTCTGCAACCTCTCAAAAACTCTTTATTGTTGAGGAATGGTTCTGGCCACCTTCCAAGAGTAGGCACCACTATTCTGCTTGACAAAACTGCACTGCTCTCTTTGCTCTCCCCCCTTATTTTGACACAGAGGGTCCTTTAAATAAGCATGTCTGGCAAATCCCTCAAAACCCGGGTAGTTCCTAATGAAAGATGTATTTAGACTGACGGTTCTGATTTCATATCTAAGATATCGGGCTTAACTAAGACTTGTGGCAAATACCCTACAAATATGACAAAGTTGTTTTAACTATGCATTGAAATCAGCGATTGGCTGATCAACATACGAAAATCAACAAACAGATCCAAATTCCACACATTCTGCATTTCTGTGCGATCCACGACCTCACCAAAATTATCAAACATAATATATAAATGTCGTACTTGGAACCATCATCGCAAATCGCAATTCAATGTATGTTAACACCTCTTACACAGGCGCTCTACAGACCCACCGAGAGTATTAAACATACCCTATAAAAGATCCTGTCTGGGACCCCCATTGCAGATCGTAATTACCGAATATCATGTCCCATCACAAAATCACAATCGGCGGTATTCATCGGCAGACTGACACAATCCTGTGTTCTGCGATATGACGACTTGCCGATGGATATAAAACATCATATATAGAATATCGGGTCCGGCTCCCCATCACAATCACAATTCAGACCCGGCTGATGCTGATTTGTAAACTATGACCTTTACCTTCCTACGGTATGTGATAAAATCACATCCCAACCGGGTCTTCACTGAGGCCAATATACCTTTTTGTTCCTCCACCGGCCTATAATATTCGATATCACAATCATAGCCGGTAAGTCCAGGGACCGATTCTCCTTAAGTCACTCCTCTTTTTCACTGATAAGACACCTTTGATGTAATTTGAGCATAATAGAGAGGGCCAAGCCATTGGAAGCTGGACCAAGGAGACGTATCCCAAGAGGGGTGAACTCCTTTATCATGTGCTTGTTGTGTGTTGTATATTGATGTTCATTGCTGTTATATTGTTTTTGTTCAGCATATGGTTTTATGTTAAATTGTTTATAGCATTTACATAAGAAAATCTCATGGGAATCTGTTAATTGAAAAAGTTTTTGAATCCTTAAGCACTTGGAAAGAAAATGATAAACATCTTGGGTTTATTTTTGAATGGGGAATTAGCACAACATTACTAATCTTCTCCAATTCAGATCAATTTGGTAAGAACTCTTATGCTAGGAGTAGACTTACAGTCACAAGAGACCTTGCTGAAATACATAGGAGGGTTGCATAGCTATATTTGACATACAATTCTTATGTTTAGTCCCACGAATCTTGATGAGGCATGTGTTCAGGATACACACCTTGAAGTAAGAGGGAAAAATATTCAGGAAGAAGGTAAGAAGAAGCCATTTCAGAGTGTTGAAAAATGAGAAGTACAAGCTGATTTCTACATAAACATCCTTATACCTCCAATATGGAAGATATTTGGCTGATGGAGAGACCAGATCTAGAAATAGATAACACCACTGAACTCTTGGTGAAAAATAGTGCAAAACCGCATAGCCAAACACCCAATTTGGATTGCTGAGGAATGGTTCTGGCCACCTGGCAGAAGCAGGTGCCACTACTCTACTTGAAAAAACTATGCTACTTTCTCTACTCTCCCCCTTCTTCTGACATGGAGGGTCCTTTAACTAAGAATGTGTGATGAATCCCTCAAAACCTGGGAAATTCTTAACCAAAGATGAAGCTAGACTGACGATTTTGATTAGATATCTAAAATCTTAGGCTTAACTAAGACTTGTGGAAACTACCTTACAAATCTGGAAAAGTTGTGCTAACTATGGATTGAAATCAACAGTTGGATGATTGGTGTACCACAATCAACGGACATATCCAAATTCCAGACATTATGCATTTCTGTGCGATCCACAGACCCGCCGAAATTATCAAACATAATATATAAATATTGCATCTGGAACCGTCATCATAAATCGTAATTTGGCATATGTCAACACCTCTTACACAGGCACTCTACGAACCCTCCAGGAGTATTAAACATAGCCTATAAAATATTGCATGCGGGACCCCAATTACAGATCGCAATCTGCGAATATCATGGCCCATTGCAAAATCACAATTGGTAGTATTCATCGGCGGACTAACACAATCCTACATTCTGCGATATGACAGACCCGCTGGTGGATATAAAATGTCATATATATATATAATATCGGGTCTGGCTTACCATCGCAATTGCAATTCAGACCCTGCCAATGCCGATTTGTAAACTGCAACCTTTACCTTTTACCGGGGCCGATATACCTTTTTGTTCCTCCGCCGACCTACGATATACGATATCACAATTGCAACCGGTAACGCCAGGGGCCGATTCTCCTTAATTCAGTCCTATTTTTTGCTGATAAGTGATATGCAAGGCCTAGTGGACCTGCCACATGGTGCACCCTCATTCGCTAAAGATTTTCCATGTCATTTTCTTCTTGCCACCTGGACAAGTCTAACTCAGACATTGACTTGCTCTAACTTTGTCATATGGACTCGGATTTGAGTTTCATTCACACCGTTGGAATCAGGGTGACGAGCACTTTGATTTGATACTGAGTTCACCTAGAATCTACCACTTTAAGTTTTCAGCCTTTCTACCATGTCATTGGTACTTTACTGAAGATCCACCTGGATCAATCCTCCCCAATAAGAGAATATTTTGGTCCTCCAAAAACATTAATTAATCTACAACTATTATGTACTCGATCTGCACCACTAGTGTCCTAACAAGTCATCCTTCCTTCTCCTTCACCTTTTTCCTTCAGAGCCATAAGCGATGATCCGACACCTGCATCTCCCACAAACCTATAGTACAACATCTTGCAAACTACATGTTTAGCTCTATGACCAAAAATATTCCAAGCATCCCATACTTTCCACAAGTTTATAACACATACTCTATGGTCAAGTTTACATAAAATTGGAAACAATACTCCAGCTATTAAGACAAGGCCAAGCATCATTGTTGCTTCAACAAGTGATGGAAAACACATCATCACTGCAACACATGATTTACACAAACAAGGCCAAACACTATTGTTGCTTCTACAAGTGATGGAAAACACATCCTCACTTCTATAATTTAAAATGCAACACAAAATAAGGCCAAGTATCATTGTTGCTTCAAAAAGTGATGGAAAAAACATCATCAATTTTACAATTTAAAATGCAACACATGAAAAAAATAAGGCCATGACATTCTACCACACTTAGAAGAACCATATCTCACTTAGCAATGTGAATGGATCATCTCCCTGTAGCGCGTTCGCTGGTCAAACAACTGTTTCTCCTGGTTCATTCTCAGATGCTTTTGTCCTTGTGATGCTACTCTGGATGGAGCCTTTAACATGTGGCTCTCTGATGACCACTTGTGTCTCAATGACTACAATGAGCCTTCACCTTCCATATCTTCTTGATCTTCTTCTTCTTTGCCTGCTATATAGAGGGTCTTCTATGCCTCACCTTTTTCTGTACTGTCATTCTCTTCCAGCAATCAATAAATAGATGGTTATGCAATCCACAAAAATTGTGATTCCTTCTATGCCATGACCTATGTCCATTATTAAAAATGCAATTGTAATCAAAATGAACATTAAAATATCGAGACTAGTTATACCATTTCTATCAGTTTCAGGTATGATCATGAGAATAAGAGCATACCTCAGCTCTATCTCTACTATGCATATGTCCATAGGTTGATGGTGATGTATTATCATCATCGTCTTTCCTTGACCATTTCAATAATGTCGTGGAAGCTTCTGACATCTTTGAACATTTTCCTTCGATGCACCCCAACCTTGCAAATTGAGGTCTTTTCTCAACCTCCAATGGCTAATTTATTCCTTGGTTATTAACACCAAGTCCTTCTTCTTCCTTATACCTCATCCTGGTAAGGAGTCTCATGTTTGTCCCTGAAATTGGTATCTCCACATTTCCAATAGAAATTAAACTATTTGAAGATGAAACTGAATGGATTTCAACATCTTTTACCACCAATATCGATTTGGAAAAATATGATGAGGGTTTCTCATCATCTGTAGTAGATGGTTCGCTAGATGTAATAATGCATCTCTCAGCTTCTCTCCTAACATACCCAAGTCTTGTTCGATAGGGTAATTATTCTACTTTGATGGGATTAACAATTCCTTGTCCATTAATGCCCAAGAGTTTTCCTTCATACCCCATTTTCTTCAACAGTTTGGAGCCAAGTCGTCATGAGGAAACATAAATGAAGTTGAAGAGTGAGTTTTAGCTCATGGGATTCACACTGCAGTTGTTCCACGGCCTTGTCCTTAGCTTGTAGCTGGCATAGCAACCTATGTTTCTCCTCTTCCTCTTTCTGTAGAAGCCTCCTTAATCCAGCAAGCTTTGCTTGAAGACTCTGGTCACTGTGTTTCAATTCTTCTATGGCTTCATCTATGGCTCGCAGCTGAAGCTACAATCGCTAGCTCTCCTCATTCATTTTTCACAGGAGCTTTCTTAATTCAACATTTTCTCTTGAAGCCTCTGGTTAATTTCCCCATTGGAGGAAGGCGATGATTGAAAAGAACCAGAAGAGGTATATTATATATCGCTCTCTGATCCCTGAGTCTCCTCCTCTTTGCTCCTCTGAGATGTTGCATACATAATATACCATTTTTGACATACGTAGGAAAGCCTCACACATTCCCTTGTCACGCTCCATGGCTACACACCTAATCATTCACGCACAACTTTGTCATTCAAGAACAACAATTGTATCCTATCTCTCCCCCATGCCTCAATACTCACTGTGTTTCCTTTTTAAGATGATTATCCTCTAAAGCCTATCTCTAGCTATCACACTCATGCAATTCACATCACTTGTGCCTAGCTCTGATACCACTTGATCTAGGATTTTTTTCGCTTATAGATGCATCAGAATTGACATGAGTTACAATGCTTAAAAACCATAAAACATAAGCATGAAAAATGAAGACAAAGAGAAATCATCATAGAATATCATGACACAGAGATTTGATTATAGAGTTCGTCCAATTTGGACTACATCTTCGGGGCTTGCTCAATAGTGGGGAGGCCTTCTTTTATTAAGTGGCATGAAAAATGAGAAGTACAAGCAGATTTCTACATAAACATCCTTATACCTCCAATTTGGAAGATAAATGGCTGATGGAGAGCCCATATCTAGAAACAGATAGCACCACTAAACTCCTGGAGAAAAATAGTGCAAAAACACTTATCCGAGCACTCGATTCAGATAATTGTGCCTTCTACAACCTCTTGGAACCTCCTGATTGATGAGGAATAGTTCGGCCAATTGCCAGGAGCAGGTGCCACTGCTCTGCTTGATAAAACTGCGCTACTCTCTCCATTCTCCCCCCTTATTTTGACACAGAGGGTCCTTTAAATAAGCATGTGTGGAAAATCCCTCAAAACCCTTGCAGTTCTTAACCAAAGATGAAGTTAGACTGATGTTCTAATTGGTTATCTAAAATCTCGGGCTTAACTAAGAGTTGTGGCAACTACCTTACAAATTTGGAAAAGTTGTGCTAACTGTGCATTGAAATTAGCAGTTGGATGATTAGTGTACCACAATCAACGGACAGATCTAAATTCCAAACATTCTACATTTATGTGTGATCCATGGACCCACCCAAATTATCATACATAACATATAAATATCGCGTCCAGAATCGTGATTGCAAATTACAATTCGGCATATGTCAACACCTCTTACACAGGTGCTCTATGAACCTTCTTGGAGTACTAAACATAGCCTATAAAAGATCACATTTGGGGACCTCATCGCAGATCACAATTGGCAAATATTATGGCCCATCGTAAAATCACAATCGACGTATTCATCAGCAGACTGACACACTCCTACATTCTATGATATGATGGACCTGCTGGTGGATATAAAACATCATATATAGAATATCAGGTTCGACTCCTCATCGCAATCATAATTTAGACCCTGTTGATGCTGATTTTTAAACTGTGACCTTTACCTTTCTGCAGTGTGCAATAAAATCCCATTGCAACTAGGTCTTCGCCGATGCTGATATACCTTTTTGTTCCTCCATCGACCTGCGATATGTAATATCGCAATCAGAGCCAGTAATGCCAGGGGCCGATTCTCCTTAAGACACTCCTCTTTTTCACTGATAAGTGATATGTGGGGCCCAGTTGACCTTCCATGTGGTGCGCCCTCATTCACTGAAGCTTTGCCATGTCATCTTCTTCTTGCCACCTGAACAAGTCAAACTCAAACTTTGACTTGCTTTAACTTTGTCATCTGGACTAGGATTTGAGTGTAGTTCACACCATTGGAATCAGGGTGACAAGAACTTCGATCTGATGGTGAGTTTATCTAGAATATGCAACTTTGAGTTTTGAGCCTTTCTACCATGCCACTGGTACTTTACTAAAGGTCCACCTAGATCAGGGACATGCAAAGAAAAATAGAGACAGAGCAGACCACTCTCATACCATTGATCCGAACTTAAACATGAATGCTAAAACTTACAAATATAATCATAAACCCATAGGTTTAGCAGAAAAAAATCTTCATTTCATTAATAGAAAAATATTGAACTATGCTTACAAACATAAAGAAAATAAGATAGCTCGGGCGATGGTAGTTTATCTCTAAGAAGAGATGTGGCAGCTACATGCCTCTTAATTGAGTTAAAAATAGGCTGAAGGGCCTTTTTATTATTGAACAATAAGAAAAAAACTTAAACAACCAAAACGCTAACCCAAGGATATGTAACACCAAGAGTTTATGGGCCCTGTTGGGGTTAGTTGGGCGACCAACTTCTTGGGGTCGTAACTTGGTCATATTATCTCCTCTTGATGTGTATGATACCTCATTAGAAAGATCTCTTGGAGAAATACAACTGCCAATGTGATTACTTTAGCAATCACCGGATTTATTTTTCTAAAAACAATGTCGTTTAGGGCCCCAAAATGGCTCCGGAAGTTTAGGACCCGAAAAACTGCCAAAAATAGTAAACTGTGGTACAACTAAGGAAACTGAAAAACCGAAAGAAACAATGGTGAGGGTCGAAGGGGAATAATTAGGTGGCCACCAATATCCACCTGGATTAGTAGTGTATTCACAAAATATCCAAGAGAGTACTAGAAGACTAACCTTCCTTTTCGTAGAATTTATATCCTAGTTTTTGTATATTTTCTTATTCAATCAAGAACTTTTTCACAATTGGAAAAAAAATTCAACTTCATAGACACAATATAGAGTTTAAGGGCACAAAATGGAAAGGAACTTGAAACACATTCTCTTTACCTTCTCTTCATTGTTGGGCTTTGCTTCGTTATAAATGAACTTCGATTCCCTCCCTTTACCTTTCTCTTTATCCTTGTCGTTTGACAAAATAATATTTGTCCTACTCAACAATGTCTGTAACTGACAAACAATACCAGTAGCCTACATACAAATTGTTGGATCTCGAGAAATGATTAGAGCCATAGATTTCAAGAATGTTCGATGAGAAACATGACCACCATGATGACTTAACATGTTCATTAGAGTCTATTGTATATCTACCTCCATAGAAATCTAAAGAGTCTGAGGATCCTGAAGACAATGGTGTAAAAACCATAAAACATAAGCATGAAAAATGAAGACAAAGAGAAATCATCATAGAATATCATGACACAGAGATTTGATTATAGAGTTCGTCCAATTTGGACTACATCTTCGGGGCCTGCTCAATAGTGGGGAGGCCTTCTTTTATTAAGTGGCATGAAAAATGAGAAGTACAAGCAGATTTCTACATAAACATCCTTATACCTCCAATTTGGAAGATAGATGGCTGATGGAGAGACCAAATCTAGAAACAGATAGCACCACTAAACTCCTGGAGAAAAATAGTGCAAAAACACTTATCCGAGCACTCGATTCGGATAATTGTGCCTTATACAACCTCTTGGAACCTCCTGATTGATGAGGAATAGTTCGGCCAATTGCCAGGAGCAGGTGCCACTGCTCTGCTTGATAAAACTGTGCTACTCTCTCCATTCTCCCCCCTTATTTTGACACAGAGGGTCCTTTAAATAAGCATGTGTGGAAAATCCCTCAAAACCCTTGCAGTTCTTAACCAAAGACGAAGTTAGACTGACGTTCTAATTGGTTATCCAAAATCTCGGGCTTAACTAAGAGTTGTGGCAACTACCTTACAAATCTGGAAAAGTTGTGCTAACTATGCATTGAAATTAGCGGTTGGATGATTAGTGTACCACAATCAACGGATAGATCTAAATTCCAAACATTCTACATTTATGTGCGATCCATGAACCCACCCAAATTATCATACATAACATATAAATATCGCGTCCAGAATCGTGATTGCAAATTACAATTCGGCATATGTCAACACCTCTTACACAGGTTCTCTACGGACCTACTGGGAGTACTAAACATAGCCTATAAAAGATCACATTTGGGACCCTCATTGCAGATCACAACTGGCAAATATTATGGCCCATCGCAAAATCACAATCGACGTATTCATCAGCAGACTGACACACTCCTACATTCTATGATATGACGGACCTGCTGGTGGATATAAAACATCATATATAGAATATCAGGTTCGACTCCTCATCGCAATCATAATTTAGACCCTGCTGATGCTGATTTTTAAACTGTGACCTTTACCTTTCTGCGGTGTGCAATAAAATCCCATCGCAACTAGGTCTTCGTCGACGCTGATATACCTTTTTGTTCCTCCATCGACCTGCGATATGCAATATCACAATCAGAGCCAGTAATGCCAGGGGCCGATTCTCCTTAAGCCACTCCTCTTTTTCACTGATAAGTGATATGTGGGGCCCAGTTGACCTTCCATGTGGTGCGCCCTCATTCACTGAAGCTTTGCCATGTCATCTTCTTCTTGCCACCTGAACTAGTCAAACTCAAACTTTGACTTGCTTTAACTTTGTCATCTGGACTAGGATTTGAGTGTAGTTCACACCATTGGAATCAGGGTGACAAGCTATTCGATCTGATGGTGAGTTTATCTAGAATATGCAACTTTGAGTTTTGAGTCTTTCTACCATGCCACTGGTACTTTACTAAAGATCCACCTAGATCAGGGACATGCAAAGAAAAATAGAGACAGAGCAGACCGCTCTCATACCATTGATCCGAACTTAAACACGAATGCTAAAACTTACAGATATAATCATAAACCCATAGGTTCAACAGAAAAAAATCTTCATTTCATTAATAGAAAAATATTGAACTATGCTTACAAACATAAAGAAAATAAGATAGCTCGGGCGATGGTAGTTTATCTCTAAGAAGAGACGTGGCAGCTACATGCCTCTTAATTGAGTTAAAAATAGGCTGAAGGGCCTTTTTATTATTGAACAATAAGAAAAAAAACTTAAACAGCCAAAACGCTAACCCAAGGATATGTAACACCAAGAGTTTATGGGCCCCGTTGGGGTTAGTTGGGCGACCAACTTCTTGGGGTCGTAACTTGGTCATATTATCTCCTCTTGACGTGTATGATACCTCATTAGAAAGATCTCTTGGAGAAATACAATTGCCAATGTGATTACTTTAGCAATCACCGGATTTATTTTTCTAAAAACAATGTCGTTTATGGCCCCAAAACGGCTCCGGAAGTTCAGGACCCGAAAAACTGCCAAAAATAGTAAACTGTGGTACAATTAAGGAAACTGAAAAACCGAAAGAAACAATGGTGAGGGTCCAAGGGGAATAGTTAGGTGGCCACCAATATCCACCTGGATTAGTAGTGTATTCACAAAATATCCAAGAGAGTACCAGAAGACTGACCTCCCTTTTCGTAGAATTTATATCCTAGTTTTTGTATGTTTTCTTATTCAATCAAGAACTTTTTCACAATTGGAAAAAAAATTCAACTTCATAGACACAATATAGAGTTTAAGGGCAAAAAATGGAAAGGAACTTGAAACACATTCTCTTTACCTTCTCTTCATTGTTGGGCTTTGCTTCATTATAAATGAACTTCGATTCCCTCTCTTCACCTTTCTCTTTATCCTTGTCGTTTGACAAAATAATATTTGTCCTACTCGACAATGTCTGTAACTGACAAACAATACCAGTAGCCTACATACAAATTGTTGGATCTCGAGAAATGATTAGAGCCATAGATGTCAAGAATGTTCAATGAGAAACATGACCACCATGATGACTTAACATGTTCATTAGAGTCTGTTGTATATCTACCTCCATAGAAATCTAAAGAGTCTGAGGATCCTGAAGACAATGGTGTATAATAGCAGCTTCCATGTGACTATCAAAACCTGGGAAAAAACAACTTCTAGGAAGGCTCAAAAGGGAAGACAATCCACCTCTCTCAAGAAACTACATTGCCATGGAATGTGACTTTGTAAGTCACACAAAACTAAAGAACCACCTAAATTGTAGTTGTTGGAAGGTGTAGTTGCAAATATTTTCAAGATATAATCATTACAATGTTGTTCATCTGTTTTCATGTATCCCAAAGTCTTTCCCAAAATCTTCATGAATGGACTATTTCCTTTAATGTTGTCATCCAAGGAAGACTTTTTACTCTTATCTACAACACCTGCACTAGCTAAAGTTGTATCTTCAGAATCAGAGACAAGTGAAGTTACTCCCATAGCACCAGTGTTCTGGGAATCTATAGTAAGTTGAAGTTTGCAATGCAACATACGGTCAAGTATGAGCAATAATGCAATCACCCACTTGGGAACTAAATTTTTTTCCACTGTCAGGTTATTTGGCATAAACAAATTCAATAAGTCCAATGTATACCAACAAGTCCATTCTTGGATCCTATATCCCTAGTATTGTCTTCACTCAAAACTAATGCCAAAATATGAGAAATAGTTGATAATGGACTAATGCCTTTTTCAGATCCATCCATCTTACAAAGCTTTAATTGTCGAATAAGAAGGGAAACAACTCTCAGAAGGTATTGGCCTTTGTTTCAATTGCAAAAAGTCATAATGAAAATAGTCATGGAAAAATCAATTACATCTGTACTTTGCAATAGATTGATAAAAGTACTTAAGATATCCTCAACGAAAGGATTTTCTAGAGGCTTGTCTTCATAAGAAATATCTCTTGCTTTTTCATTGGCATTGTCTTTGGGAACCTTAGAATTACCTAGTGACAAGGAAATATCTTGGGCAAGTTCATCACCTTCTTGCATTGGCTCCTCAAAATGACTAAAGAGCCACTCCGTAGCTAGTTCAACACTATTTGTTTCAACACACCTCAATGCTTCCTCTTCCCTGGACCTTGGAAATCCCATGTCAACTATCATAGAAATGGAAGCCTCATCAGGTGGATGGCGTCTAAATCATTGACCCATACTTCCATGAATACCATTTTTTCTTCCTTTAACATCACCTATGACAGTGTATACATAGGTAATAATGAAAACAACAAAGGTAATCAAAGATGGACTACAATGACAAAACATTGGATTTCTCCAGATAGGTAGAACAACATTGAGAACGTGAGCTTGTAGAGTGCAAACAAAAACTTTGGATCCCTTGGAATAGTGATAGAGCCTCCAATAAATGGTTTCACTAACTATGAGCAGAGGGCACAATTAACAACGAAGAATAATTCACAACGTACTCCAAAAGCCTGCAATAGCTTCGTAATGCCTCTAACAACCAAGGTACATGCTCTAGATTGTCATTTTCAATACCTTTGTCATTTTTTGTTTCCATTCCTTGCTGTGACATAAATGGTATTGCTTAGAGTGAATGACCTATTGCTTTAAAAGTAGTCAATATACTTTTAATTGTATCATGAGCATAGAAACAATTCACCACTACTGTATTCTACATTCGCTTATGGTTGTCATGTATAAATGTTGTCATGTCATCCACAACTTTCCTAGGGTAGTGACACTTTGAAGAAAGTGATGAATCAAATTTGGATGAGCTACAATTCTCATCCACATCAAGATTGTCATGAAATTTGTTTACAAGAGTAACCACCGCACTTCAAGCTTCAAGTGTGCTATGGCAATATCTAACCCTCCTAAATCCCCAAAGGAGGTTGCAACAAGAATTTGTCCATGACCTCTATGCTGAGAACACTGGTGAGTGGTAGTCCCTTTATACCATATGTCGAGAGCAGTGGGATGAAGTGGTTTCATGATATCTAATGTTGATGGCCTCTATTTCAATAATCTATCATTGTCCATGCTAGTGACACCTTGTATCCAGTCTCTTCATTCCTTTGATGTCTGAGAGGTGGAGTTGTCAACAAAGTAGGCCTTGAAGGTCCATGTAGGGCACATTCTCTATTAGTAACTACAACTTGCATTATTGGAGTAAGAATCTATGGTTTGGGTTAAAAAAAGTGTCACAAGGGACTTGTTAGAGTCTCTATAAAAGCAATACAATCTCCCTAGGATCTTGTAGAAGATGGGGCACCTGAAACATGAAATGCTCTTTAGTCTCCACCTCCTAGAAGGAGGAGTGTCAAAAAATCTAACCTCTTAGGGAATCTAATGATACATATCTTGACACATAAATGGTGGGATAATGATCTTAGTTGATGAGGGGAATCTTGAGTCCATGGGATTAGTTCCTTCATATGTAGTTAGAAAAACAATCGACTATTAAGTTGCAAAAAATGCTTAGCATAAAATGCTAGCTTAGATCTAAGACATTGTGAGGGAGAAAACTAGGTGATTAGAATGTACTTCCATTAGATGTCCTCCTTTCTTCATTCATTATTCTCCTCCTTGGGGGGGAGAATTAAAGGGTACCTATAAAGTAGGGAGTCATTAAATGGAGATAATGGAAAAATGAAGAAAAAAAATGGCCTCAAAGTCTTAATATTTCCTTCGACCAGAATGACCCAAGAGACCAAATCTTTATAGGAAAGGAATGGAGAGGCAGCTATCGATCTCTCTCCCAACTAAAGATAGAGTCTCAAAGGGCCTAAAATATAACCTCTACACCAAATTATTTAGTGGGTTATTTGCTAGCATTAGAAATAAATTAGAGTTTCTTCTATTTCCTCCTCATAGCATTTTATGCAAAATTGCAAATTGTTTCCAATATTGAAGCAAAGTTACATAAGACCATTCAATTCTTTTAGATGAAGGGAATTTCGTCCTCATTTTCTTTCTACTAATTACTCAGCCCAACAATATTCGGTAGAAAAAAGGATAAACCAATTCTGTATCCTCTACGGACTGTGGGAAGAAGAAATATGGCACCTATCATAGGAATCTTGCACATTCCAATGTGGAATGTCAAACATTTAGGTCAAAGAGCTAGAAAAGGAAAAACACTTCCTTTCTAAGCATTATTGAGAGATTGGAGACTTATAGGTTGGAGACTTAGAGGTTGATATCAACAATCCAAGCGACATTCATCCAAACATCATGCTAATTTCTAAAGCCAACCTTGCCAACAACAAGGAAGCTCTTTGAAAATATAATTGTCAAATCAAGCACAAACAAGCATATATGTTCATTGATAATGGCAACCAAAATAACCTACTCTTGCCTCACTTGGAAAAGGAAATCAAGTTACCAACCTTAAATCATCCCTACTCACTTTAGCTTGGATGGGTCAAAGATACACATTATCATGTGCTAATCACTTGGCAATAGATCATACTATTGCTAGAAGATGGAATGATTTTTCCCAATATGTTATATGTTCTTACAAACAAATATGAGAAGACTTATGAAAATAAAATGATGATAACAAGTGTAACTAATTGCTTCTTTTCCTTGAAGTAATATAGGTGGCATTTAAAAAATGAAAGGAAGACTACAAGAGAAGAATGCCACAAATGAAAATATATTGTATTGCATAAAATCCAAAATATAATGAAACTGTCAAATAATGGAGTAATTGATGGAGAAATCAATGGGGTCATTGGAGGTTGTTTGTCTCCTAAACAAAAGAGCTACAATTATATGTTTACAAATACACCGTGATACATTCCCACTTTCCACTTGTCACCTAGTATTATTCTCACCTCTTCCTCCTTGCTTGCAAGGAATTGTTCCCTAAATTAGAAAAGTGGAAACCAGTATGTCTTCCCTCACAAGGAAGCTAGATGTTTGTCATTGATATGGGTGGTTGTGATATTTCTTTGGGTGATGAATGGGTAAGAACACTAGGACCTATCACCATGGATTTCTTGGAATTCTACATGAGTTTTCAAGAGAATGGAAATTCCTACATGCTCAAAGGTTTCAAAGAAACCACTCGAGAAATAATCAACTACCATTGTATGGAAAAGCTTCTTAAAAAGGGACATTGGTTTGAAAATTGGGGATATGTGAAATTTGAGGGAAGACATATTGGTTTCGATTTGGCTAATTGGCTAGGCAAAAGACTGAACTATTTTCTATACTTCCTCATGGCTGACATGCTATGGGAGTTTGTCATGGGACCATGGGTACATCAAAGGGGTTAGCCAAGTTTTAGCCCAACATAATGAGTGTACCAAGTGAAATTTTTTGATAGGGACCACAAATAACAGTATGCGCTGCCCCACAAAAAATTAAAAATTAGCTACTGTAAAGTGACACCACGACAATTAATGTTGCATAAGGATTTTGTTGAGCTAGGTCTCCTCTAATAGCATTGGCAAGCCCCAGACATATTTTTTCAATTTGAGGGGAGTATTATTACGGTGATGAAATTCCAAAATTCCTGATACTACGAAATGTGTAGGAACATTATTATCTTTGTTGTAAAATCTATGGATTAGAGGAAGAAGCTAGGATTTGTATGGTCCTATGGATAGAGGAGTGTCAATTTCTATAGCTCTTAATGTACCTATGGTTTCCATCAATAATACTCAACTGAAGATTTCATGGCACCAACTAATGGTTATAGATTATACCCTTAGTCATACTACCCAATTCCCTAGTATGTGAGCGTTATCTCCCAAGTTTTATTTTGCATGTACCCATGGAAATAGGATGACAAATAGGGTTATGTAAGTTTGTTTTAAAGTGTACCAAGAAGGATTTTGATATACCTGAAGGAACATGGAAGATAATTCCGCATGTAGGTGTATTTGATGCAATGCTACTCAAATGGGTGCCAACATATGTTACAAAGGTGTTCAACAAGGTGATGCCTTTGTTATTTTCTACATGTATTCCTCCGGAATTATAGGCTTGCCCATTGAATGATAGATATTTATGTTATTTAAAGATGTTGAAACACATCTCTAACCTAAATAATGTTTTTTCTAAAATTGGAACATGTGTTGGCATGAGAAAGTGCTATGAGACCACTTGCATTTGTGGTGTTTCTTGTTAGTTGAAATAGAATATTTAGAGAAACAATGGTATAAATTAAATGTAGGAAGAAGTTAAATAAGATAGATGGAATAAAACTGTGAAAAGAAAATAATAGAACTAAAATTGGAAAATAACACTTTAAGCAATCCTTTATTGGTATTCCAAACTAAAGGCAATGTTCACTTGCCTTTTCTAGGGGGGAATCTCCAACATGGGGAGCTCCAAATACTACAATATTCACTTGATAACCCATTACATAGTTCGACATATATATATATATATAATATATATATATATATTATATTATATATTATTATATTATATATTTTTTATTATATATATATATATATATATATATAATATATATATATATATATAATATATATATATATATATATATAATATATATATATATATATATATATATATATATATATATATATATATATTATATTATATATTCTAATTGAAGAATATAGTAACCACCTAATGGCCTTCCATTAATGAGGCCTCAACCACAACTAATGGGCCTTCTTTTAACACGTTCACTTACATTTATCGATTTCACACTATACTACTGTGTAGAGATCTATTTAATAAAGATGTTTGTCAACACATTAACAATCTATTCCAATAACTATTAAAGGTTAGGTGGTTGTGGAACCCTAACAACAATGCAATGTTGTCACACTCAAACTTGACAAAGGCTTAGCTAGCCTAGCACTAAAAAAAAGTCAATGACTTGACATGAATTAGTGACTTGGGAAAGACTAAAAAAAATAGAAATGAACCTCAAAATACAATAAATTCAATGCCCAAAAATATGGTGAGCCTTGATGAGTATGAAAATTTTATGGTGAGTATAGAACATGGAGAGTTTGTTGGCGAGTTTTTTAGTCAGTGTGGGGGCTAGAAAAGAATCCACAAGACTCAATAGAAGAGTCTTGGATGAGTCAAACTACACTGGTACAATGTGTATAGTTATGACAATTCTTCTCTTGCATTTTATTTTTATGTGAGTGTTCTCTCATTTTTGTCTTTTGTGCACATATCAGATCTGCAGGTTTAGAAGCTTCTAGCTGTGAAGAGCTCTATATTTTTGCATTGGTTAATTCATTTTAGTACTATTTTGGATTGCTGTTTAAAAAGCTTGGCTATATGAATATACAATACTATGGTAGGGGTTTCTCTATTCTTATTTTTGAGTTACAAGAAAATAAACTAGTTGTTCTAAAAGTCGGGCCATGTTAATTGTGGAAGGAAAACCTCGGTTAAAACCATGGCATACAAATTTTAAATTTCAATCTTTTCATAGAAAATTTTGAAACTATGTAATTATGAGATTGAATCCTAAATTTGTTAACACAATTTTGGTATGAATCAACCTTAAAGAGTATTGGAAGTTTTATAAGGAAGTACCTCACAATGCAACCTCCCATAGCTGGTCACATGTCTTGTACTGTTATTTTTGGAAATGGATCTTCTTATAGGGCTTCCCCTGAAATTAAATGTTTTTACCTAGAAACTGGTTTTAGATTATGAAAAGATTACCCTTCAGTGTCAGTATTGCCATGAATATGACATATAGCCCCACTATTTCCGTCTCCATAACCTAACTTCTAAAGGAAAGAAGGGTTTTGATATGCAAGGAGAAGGGAAAAAGGATAATGGGTTACTCAAGCAAACTTAAGAAAGTGACGTATTAAGGAAAACCCCCATCAGATACTAAAGTGAACTTGGAAGACAACTCTGATTTGAATACAAATAAATGTAAAGAAAGAAAGCGACAAAACAAGAGAGAAGAAACCATCATCAACCGCGAGTTCAAGAAGGAAGAAATTTAGCTAATTAAATGCAAGGTAAGAGGTACAACAAAATAAAGATTTAGTTAGGAAAAAGAGGTAGGAAAAAGAAAAGAATGTTGAGAAAATATGAAAAAATAGTTGAAATTGTGTACAAATAGAATGTCAAGTTAGTTTTAAAACTTCTGTACAAGTAGTAAGGGCTTTCATTGCAAAAGTTACATCTCTAGTAAAATTATTTTGTTCCTATTAAATAGCAAAAGATCCTAGATCTAAGTGATTTCTGACAAAATTGGTGAGAAATAGAGTTCAATCTAATATGCCTATTTAGTCTGAATGAGGGAAAGAAACCTAAGGGAAGAAATCATGTTTGATGAATCAATGAATCATTAATTAACAACATACAAATCTATTATACTCTGAAGTGACAATTTTCAAGTCAAGTATTATTTATGTTACTTTTGACTACCGTTTCTTTCATCTAGTTATCTTACAATAAATTAAGTTTGGCGTACTAAGAACAACTACTCATATGAGTCCTTCGAAATTAAAACTACTAATGGGTACAAGTTTCTTCTTTTCAATATACGCTTGTTCTTGGTTTGTACGTATTGCAATCTTACATTTCTTTGACAGGAGGAGTGTTCCCATGTTTTTGGTTCTTATAGTTACAAAAATTGGCTTCGTGAAAACTTGGGTGAGACGAGAGAGTAAGTGATCGACTCAAACACAGGAAAAACTCAGGAAAACTAGGCTAATTTTTTTGACAAGAATGCCAATTTTGTATCGGCCAAGAAGTGAGTTTGACTTGCCAGCAAGTCAGTTTGGCTTGTTTTTTCTATTGTCTTGAGTTTGAATAGGAAACTATAACAAATTTTGTAACAATTATATTCATAATGTTATCAAGTTATAAATACATATTTTTAATGTAGTGAAAGACTAAAAGAGGAATACGGAGATGCAAATAAATATGATAGTAGGGATAGTAGTTATACCACACAAGAGAGTTTTGACATCTCCCAAAGAATGGATGACAATGAAGAGGACTTCCTAGATCCAACTGTGCCAAAAATTGCCACCAAAGTTCCACTTCGAACCTGAAGGTTGATATTCTGAGGAGTGGATTTGGATTCCTCTTCATCCCAAAATAAAGTACTATTTTCAACTACAACACCTATCTATTTGTCTAGTGGTAACCTTTCGACTGCCTCAAGATCGATATCCTCACTGGTCATATACCTATCAAGTCTATCCGAGGACACCATTACATGTGAGATAGATATTAAAGCTTGAGGAAAGTTTCTAATGGGTTCTTGAAGAATTTTGAAAATAAATGTTGCAGTGAACACCTTCATGGCTATAAGTTTTTCTCCTACAAAAATGCATGTTGTGAATGTCACTATTGAAAAAAGTGAAGGCATGCTCAATGTAGTGAATATCACCATTAAAACAAGTGAAGGCATTCGCCATAGAGTAATTATATTCACTGAAATAGAATACATAGTTTTGTAGAGCTATTCATATTCGGAATTCCTAAAAGACTCTACACGTGTTTCGAAATGGTATTCCCATGCTTGAAGTTTTATAACCCTCACATAATTCAAAGACGCATTAGTTGTATGAATATCACACATTTTGATTAACTGGAACTGATATCTCCTATTTCTATTGGATCCCCAAGCTACAATTCTGATTATTAATGCATTGTAAACAAAACCAAACAACATAGAAATGCCCAAAACTCCAAACAATATTGATAAAGAGGCCCCAATTCGTAGAGGCATCACCCAAATGTAATGAAGTTACAACATCATATCCGAAAGTTGTTGAGCATCCACAACCATGTAATTTACAATTTTTCCAACACCATGAGCTTTCCCACCAGATCTTGACAATCTTAAGCCCTTTTTATATAAATTTGTGATCATAGTAGACCTTATTAGCATGCCCAAATTCTAACATTGAAAGTTATACTGATGGGAACACAGAACCTCAATGGATTTTTCTTAAAACGTTATCAATACAAGGACAAGGCCTTCATAAGGAAAGATTTGATCTCCATATTTAAAATCAACACATTTTTGTATCAAAATTGGGCCAATATACATCACACACAGTTTTGCGATGGCAAAGGATGTAGTAAGTGCAAGATTTGGCCAAAAGCATCGAAACAATGTAAGGTGTATAGGGCGCTGGTGTTCCACTATGTCGTTAGACTAGTTTGATTTTAAAAGTTCAAACATATTTTCAGCACTATCACCAGGTGCCAGTGCAGGAACATCTGTCAATTTCAAGTAATTTCTATAACCTTTGTTCAATGCATAATTTAGCCATCACCATGTATCGCTTGATATAATACCTGTTGTAGGATAAGGGATTAATAATCTCAGTGCCAGGATTCAGAGTGCTACAATCTAGAAGAGGTTCGTGTAATTTTTTTTTTTTTGGTTTCTTTAAGAATGGTTTCTCTAAATAAGTGAAACAAAAAGATGAGAATGGAAATAGCCTTGTGAATTTTTAATCATCTCATATTATATATCTCTAAAACAATAAGACCATCCTTCTCTTCTATTTCATAGAGATTTATTGTGCATATAATAATAATGAATTAAATGTCAAACACAGTGATGCAATATATCAACCAAGGAAATAAAAATGACATAGTTGTTGTATTCGTGTTCTTGAAGGAAATCCAATAATGGCTACATACTTTCTTTATTGTGAAATATCCTTGAAGACAAATGTCAGTTCAAATACTGGAATCCATTACCAATGGAAGATGGTCATGTTGGGCAAGGAAAGGATGCATTGAAGTGCTCAAGATCGAGCTCCAATACATTGTTATCCTTGTTACTGCAAAATACAAAGTTGTCATCATTTGTGATCCAGGTAAAAAGAAGAGTGTATTTGTGCACCTGTGATAGTATATGGAAAATAAAGCACTAGTAAACGCTAGAGTACCATATCTCTCTCCTCCACAAATACTAGTGTACCCTCAACACTATTGTACAAAATACTAAAGGACGACATTGTTTATTATACTTAACACTATTGTACAATGTTCTAACTACAACCCTCCTAAAAGAAGAGAAATGTGCTTGGAACACTATCCAAACCACACAGATAAACTAACTCTAAAGACATGGAAGAAATAAAACCTTGAAAAGCCATGAATTTTACCTAAGGGAAGTGAACAACACTATTTTGAGAAGAAATTTACCAAAGAAATCATTATCCATAACCTTCTCCTTACTTCCCATAATTATCCTCTCTCTGAAAATGCACTAAATCCCACTCCTAATGCTCCAAAACATAATTAAAATGGTTTTCGTGGTTGTGGTAGCTCTTGTGAAGAAAATGAGTGATAGGGAGTGGCTTCTTACATGGAAAAAAAATGAAGACAACAAATGTTGATGTCAGTGATAGACTCAATTCGATTCAATTCTATATGAATGATTGAAAAAAGATACATCTTAACCTTAGATTTATTAAACATGGAGAGATACAAAAAAACAAAAATACAATTCTTTCAATACTTAATACATCTATTAAGTAGATATATATACATACATACACACACACATACATACATATCTATCTATCTATTTATCATATATTTTTATTTTATATATATATATATATATATATATTATTATATATATATATTATATATATTATATTATTATTATTATATTATTTTCTGTTAATTTTTTTATGGGTGTATTGGCTTAAAAAAATGTCTTTTTTTACTATAAGATTTACCTAGTGACATATCTCAGCTATATTGGCCATAGAATGTACCTAGCCTCTTTAAATTCAGCTATAAAGCCTCACCTAGTTACATATTTCATCGATATTGAGTTGTAAAGAGGACCAAGCTACTCTAGTTTAAATTGATGATCCTTCATCAAAGATAAATAGCATTTAACAAGGGCAAAGGCTAACCAGTATAAAGGAACCTCCTGTGTTACAAATGTAGAAGTACAACTCACCATTCTATAGTATATTCTTTTGTGCATATATCCATCAGAACTGACCATTCAGGTTATACTCTTTGATAATTCTATGCATTTTATGTTGAACCATGCTATCCATGTAAAGCGAAAAAAGTGACAATATTTTAACCATAAACAATACCCTTACAACTTTCAATGGAAGTCTTGAGCAAGCCTGTAGTTAAATATCCTAAGCTAGAAGAGTGGAGGTGGGAAAAGATCTCTGGAATCCCTGGAGTATCTAGTGATCTATTCATTGGGACATGCTTCTTTCTCTAAGGGGTGAGAGTTGTATATTTGAGTAGTTTGTTAGTGGTTGGGAGGAGATTCTGAAACCTAACACCAATGCCCATTTTAAGTCACATTTTGTTGAATGTTTTATTAACTATCTAGGTAAGGTACAAACTTGTATCTTTTTAGGCATTATGCTAATTAAGGAAACAAACTCATGAATTTCAAACTCTAATAAGTTTAGGTATTGTTGGGTTAAACAATATACATACCTCCTTGACATTGATATGGAACAAGAGGTATAAATCTAGGCCACCTAGTATTAACTATAAAATTCCCTATGCATCATTGTGCAAAATATGGAGACCCATGATTCTCCAAAACTGCAAGAAGATTGGGTTGCACTAAGTAATGGGAAAGGGAGAGTGAATGGTGTGCAACTTTTATCTAGTAAACTTACATGCTCTTTTATTTTTTCTATTGGAAGAAAGAGGAACCTTCTTAGGATTTAGTGGTGTAAGTCCTTAGGGCATAGGCATGTTTCTACGCTAGATCCAAAAGGAAGATTGAAATAATGGTTGGTAGAATGTCAACTGACATTCCAATAAAGGACTTCACTCAGAATTTGAAATATGGTTGTTGGGTTTGGGTCCATTTCCAAATTTAGCTACTAAATTTACATGGTTAGTAAACTAGAAACCTATGAGGGCCATATTAACAACAATAAATAGAATCAGAAAAAGAACAAGTTTGTTTTCGATTGTTTCAAGCTTCAGTGTTGACATATCTTATGCTAAAAGAAAAATAAAGGTTAAGGGTAGAAACCCCAAATTAAAATGACCATATGAGCAGCAAAGTTGCATTCATACGGACAAAAAAGATAGGAAAAATCATTTGTCATTTGCTTCATAAAGCATTCCATCAATCAATTTATGAATGGATGTTGATACATTCATTAAATGGATAGTATTTTAAGAACGAAAAATGGAATTCAGAATGAATACTTGAAATTACACTAATAGCATCTTCACTTTATGACTATAGATAAGACAACTCAGAAATTGTTATAAATGTAGGAATTCATGGAGATTTAATGCCAACAAGGTACACTATTTTCTAAGACAATTGAGACCCTTCATACCTAAGGTGACAAACCTCCTCAAGACACCTCATCTTCCTTTCTCTTCTTAGAAATAAGTTACACTAAAGAAGGCTGGAACTTAGTATGCAAGAGGGGATAAAAGACATAATTGAAGACTTTCTAAAGATTTGGAATTTTCAAACTTGTAGGCTGAATTTCTCTAATGCCCAAGGGCCCACTTGATCCAAAATTAAATAGTAATGCTACAACTTACAGATATAGTCATAAACCCAGAGATGTTGCATAAAAACACTTCATTTCATTAATAGAAAAATATTGAACTATTCTTACAAACAAAATGGAAATAAGATAGCTCAGGCAATGGTAGCTTATCTTTGAGAAGAGATGTGGCGGCTACATGCCTCTGAACTAAGTTACAATGAGGCTCAAGGGCCTTTTTATTATTTAAAAATAAGAGAAAACCCTAAACAGTGAAATCCCTAACTCGAGGAGATGTAACACCAAGAGTTTATGGGCCTCGTTGGGGTTAGTTGGGAAGCCAACTTCCTGGGGTCGTAACTTGGTCATATTATCTCTGTTTGACACGTATGATACCACGTTAGAAAGATCTCTCTAAGGACTACAACTGCTGATGTGATTGCTTTAGCAATCACTAAAGGATTGTTTCCAAAAAGCATGGTTTAGGGCCTCAAAATGGCTTCGGAAGTTCAGTACCTGAAAAACTGCCAAAAATAGTAAACTATGATACAATTAAGGAAACTGAAAAACTAAAAGAAACAATGGTGAGGGTCCATGTGGAATAAGCAGGTGACCACCAGTATAAATCAGGATCATTCCTCCCCACTTAGGAAGGAATGGTCTCCATTGCGTTGAGTTCGTCCATGAGATGAGGAAAGTTCTACTGAACTTGGTCCCTGGTGAGCCATTTGCCTTGGGGAAGGAGTTTACCTACTTTGACAACTTGATATAGCTTGATCCTCTATTGTTGAGTGTTCTTGATTTGTGCGTCTGTGATTTGATCAGTTGTGGCTTATTCCATGCAGTCCAGGTTGAGCTCTCTTGGTGTGAGTTGTTTTGCAATGTCATATGTGTCCAACAATGGTGGAAGGTATGGCTGAAGGCGGTCTACATTGAACACCGGGTGCAGACCAAGAAATGGTGGGATGTTGAGATTGAAGGAATTATCACCGATGACCTTGGTGATGATGTATGGCCCATATCGGAGCGGGTGAAGATTACAGTGGGGTCTAGCAAGGCGCTTGTTCTGCAAATGTAACCAAACTTTGTCACCCACCTAGAACTTATGCGTCACTCGATGCTGATCATGGCATTGCTTGTACATAGCATTAGCTCTATCCAATATATCATGGACATATTGGCGGATGTGTTGAATGTGCTCAATGAAGTTGTTAGCCCTTTCAGCTTCAGACTGCATGTGAGGAAAATCTACCTGAGTGGTTGAAAATGGTATGGTCACATCAATGGGGCATAATGGTTGAAATTCCAGCCCTACATGAAAGGGGTTGTGGCATGTTGGGCTATGGAGATCTCTGTTGTACTTGTGTTGGACATAGGGGAGACTTTCATCCCATGTGTGTGGTACTTTGAGTTGTACATGCACAAAATATGTACGATCATCCTGTTGAAAACCTCTGTTTGGCCATTAGTTTGGGGATGGAAAGTCGTGGACTTAGTAAGTTTTGTATCCATCATCGACCAGAGACTTGACAAAAATGCACTTAGGAATTTTCTATCTTGATCTGAGATAGTGGACTATGGGATCCCAAAGTGTACCCACGCTCACTCAAAGAAGATCTTAGCAGTGGCCTTTACTGTGATACTCTTCTTGCAGACCACCATGATGGCCATCTTGGAGGATCTATCGACGACCACGAAAATGCAATCGTTGTCGTGCTTAGTAGAAGGAAGGACTGACATATAATTGATGGAGATAGATTCCTAAGGCCGACTAGGAATAGGGAGAGGAGTATATAGGCCTTGCTTCTTGATGTTTGGTTTGGAAATGGCGCAGATTGATTCGAATTGGATCCATGAAGAATAATCAAAACACCATGGCTGTACTAAAACACGACAGACTTCAAAGTATTATGAGCATAGAGTGATCAGGAAAACCTTTGAACAGTGGCAGTTGGCAACCAGCGTGGAATGACGAGAACCTTGGTCAAAGTGCGGTGACTGAGGCCCATGGAGACCACACAGGAGGCGAAACTAGCACCTGGGAAGCCCGAATTGGGAAAAGGAGGCAATTTCTTATGCGCGATTAGTGCTAATCATGCATCATTGGGCAAAACCCCTCAAGAAGGAAATCCCCGAAGCACTCAGTCGCATGGAAGCCAAGAAAACCGTGGGGAAAGCGCTAAAGGCTAAAGGCGGGACCTGCTCTCCAAAACAGGTGGTATTTATTGGGGGCACCCTTGGGCAGTAAGCGGAATTGAAGAAAAGTGAGCGATTCCATTAAGCGCCTGACGCGTGGCAGGTGGAGGAGAAAGAAAACCACTGCTCATCGCACGCTAACGGTCGAGCAAGTCAACCGCGCAAAATGAGTGAATGACATTGGATCTGGGGGCTCTAGATCTAACGGCTGAGATTGTGCCCGATGAAAGAACCAGATTTGGCAGGGGGTTGAACCGCGATTTATAAGGATTTGAGGTCTGATTTGACTATTGAGGTAGTGGATGAGTCATTTCCCGACATAACCAAAGAACCGGACTAATGAGGAAAAGCTGACACAGTTCACAAGAGGACAAGTGGCCACACCCTGTGAGCTGATGGTGATGACGCAGAGACAGGGAATTCCAAATTAATAGTAGTAGGCAATTCAATGAAGGCGGAAGGGGAATCGAGCAGTCATGAGCGTGACTGGCTTTAAAGCCATGAATAGATAGAGAACAAGACAATGAAGAGAGGAAGACAGAGAACAAAGACAGAGAAAAGAAGAGATAGTGAAACAAAGAGCAGAAAGACAGAGAGCCGAGGTGACCTATAGCATAAGGCAGTATCGAGCAATCCCTGAGAGGATCTATCAGGAACTGAGCACCACATTGTGCTCCTCCCATTGAAGACCAAAGAGGTCAAGAGCTGGTAAGGAAAAGAGTCTGTGCACTCTAGTGGCTTGGGGAACCCAAGAACCACCCTACCAGGCAATTTTGTTTCAGGAAACTCAAATTGAGCTCCTCATTGTAAATCTCTACTTTAAAGACACAATAAAAGAAGGCCACCACTAAAAGCTGGATCGGAGACGTAGCCCTGGAGGATAGGGTGAACTCATTATTAATTGTTGTGTTTTTGTGTTTTCTTACTGTGTTTCTCTTTCTGTTTTCCATTCCTAGTGTATGTGTATTTTGCAATCTGATCGACCCATTGCCTAAAATAACATGGACACACACCAGCACACGAGTCTGTAATACCTTCATTCATTAATTAATTAACTGAGGTCACTCAAGGGTGATTTTTAGATCAAGTGGTATCAGATCTTTGGGCTATTAAGGTTATACAAGCTTGTATTTGTTTAGCTGTTGAATGCTAACTAGATCAAAGCTCAAATTAGGAGAAGGAGAGTTGGGCAAAACTAATCCTAAAATTGGGAGAGTCTATTCTTGGAAGACAATGTCAGAAGAAGGCTCTGTAGGGCCAGCCCCTCAATTCATAGAAAGTTTCCTAGGCATAAAGTCCATGGTAGAAGAAATGTATAGGGACTTTAGAAAACACAAGGAAAAGTTTCTGCAATCAAAAAGTAGTTCTATCCATTGGCCTACATGCAACAAGCCATGATGAGTTGGCAAACTCTTCGATAGTTGAAAGGGAAAAGTGTGCAAGGGTACACTCAAGAATTTAGAAAGAGAGTATTGATTCTAGGAATCTCACTAGACTCACCAGAGACTCTATTGAAGTACATTGGTGGTCTACACAGCTACATGAGGCACACCATCCTCATGTTTAATCCCACTAGTATAGATGAGGTATCTGTATAAGCTACCCATCTAGAGGATAGAGGAAAGAATGGAAATCCAGAAGTTGCGGGACCATCCCAACCCACTGCAAGCAAGAATAAGAAGAACAAAAAGTAGAAGTGGAAAGCAAGGAAGGCTAACACTGCTCAGAAAAGCAAGACTTCATACACCCACTGTAAAAAGGATGGGCATGATGATGAGTGTTGTTGGATTTTGCATCCAGAGCTGAGACCT
>APFE030633185.1:6768-74696 GCA_000404065.3 Pinus taeda | reverse complement strand
GACTTGCACAGTGGATACCATCAGGTCAAAGTTGCAAAACAAGATGCATGGAAAACTACTTTCAAAACAAAGTAGGGATTGTATGAATGGTTGGTTATGCCTTTTGGCTTAACTAATGCTCCTGCTACTTTCATGAGATTAATGAATGATGTACTCAGACCTTTTCTTGATGATTTTGTTATTGTGTATCTAGATGACATTTGGATATTTAGCAAAACATGGGAAGAAAACTTAAAGCATGTTAAGCAGACATTAGATGTTTTGAAAAGAGGAAAACTTCATGTTAAACTCTCAAAATGTGAATTTGGCAAAACATCTCTAAATTATCTGGGTCATATAGTAGGGGGTGGTGAATTGAAAATAGATCCCTCTAAGGTGGTAGTCATTGTGAATTGGCCTAAACCCAAGTCTGCTACAGAAGTGAGAAGCTTCTTAGGAGCAGCACAATATTGGAGGAAGTTCATTTCTAACTTTTCCACAATTACAGCTCCCTTACATGCTTTGACAGGATTGAACAAGGTGTTTCAGTGGGGAGGCAAACATCAGAAAGCCTTCGACACCTTTAAAGAAAAGATTAGTACATCACCTGTACTAGCATTGCCTAATCTTCAAAGACCATTTGAGATCCAAACAGATGCCAGTGACTATGCCATGGGAGCAGTGTTGACACAGCACGGTAAACCCATATATTATCATTCTGAGACTTTTAATCCTGTAGTAGTTAACTATCCTATATATGATAAATAATTGTTTGCATTAGTTCAGAGTGTGAAAAAGTGGAAACATTACTTAATGGGAAAAGAGACAGTAACACATACTAATCATCACCCGCTTCAATATCTACACTCCCAAACTAAGTTGCACCAATCAAGACACTACAGATGGATGGGTTTTCTACAACAGTTTCATTTAGTCATCAGATATAAAAATGGCATACATAATAAAGTTACAGACATGTTATCTAGACCCATTATAAATGCATCTACTATACTTAAGCATAATTCCGTGTTACATGAAAGTTACATTGAACAATATGCTCAAGACATAGAATTTAAAGATGTATATGAAAATTTAAGTCAAGGCAAAAGAGTAGAAGAATTTCACTATCATGTAAAGGACCAACTCTTATACCATTGTGGGAAGTTATGCATTCCACAAACTGAGAGGGTAAAGATAATTAGAGAAGCACACACTTCTCTGATATCAGGTCACTTTGGGGTAAGTGAAACAGTTGCACAGCTATAAAGATTTTGTTATTGGACAAAAATGAATGAGACCGTTTCTAGATATGTAGGAGGGTGTACTATGTGTGCTAAAAGCAAGCCCAACAATAGAAAACTAGGCTTGTACACACCATTACCAGTTCCTTCTCACCCTTGGGAAAGTTTTTCCATGGATTTTGTTGGAGGACTACTTAAATCTAGGAAAGGTCATGATTATCTATATGTTGTTCTGGATAGGTTCGACAAAATGTGTATTTTGATACCTTGTAACAAACATATTACAACTGAACAAACAACAAAATTGTTCATTGAACATGTATGGGTTCATTTTGGATTACCCAATTCCATTGTATCTGATCAAGACACCCGATTTGTGGGGAAGTTTTGGCCAAGTCTGTGGGAGCTGATGGACACCAAACTGAAGAAAAGCATAGCTTTTCATCCACAAACTGATGGCCAGAGAGAAGTAGTTAACAAGATAGTGATCCAGTTACTCAGAGGATATTGCAGCAAACATCCTAAGTTTTGGGATGAACATTTGTGTTATGTGCAGCATGCTTACAACAGAGCAAAACATTCTTTTACACGAAGATCTCCTTTTGAGACTCGTTTTGGTCTCACACCAAGGTCTCCTTTGGATTTTGTCTTTGGTAAAGATACCACAATTGAGGGACACAGTGATGTGGACAAAGCAACTAGGTTCATTGAGAAAATCCCGTAGATCCACCAGGCAGTACAGGAACAACTGGAAAAGAGCCAAGCCATATACAAGGCGAGGCATGACAAGCATCAGATGGAGCATAATTTTCAAGTTGGTGACCAAGTCTGGTTGTACATCAGGAAGGACAGGATGTAAGGTAAAGGTAAAAAGCTAAAGCCTCTCAGGTATGGACCTTTCAAGATACTTGATAAGATTGGGGAAAATGCTTTTCGCCTTGATCTACCATCTTACATGCACATCTACTCAGTCATAAATGTAGATTGCTTGAGATTGTTTGAACCTTCACTGATTTAGGATCCCTAAGAGCGGAGTTAGTTTCCTTCTATTGGTGACCTGCTACCTGAATATCTTAATGAATTGTAAGAAGACACAGTTTTGGATAGGAAGGTGAGGACGACGTGCAGGGGAGATGTTGAGTACCTTAGAATTGGGCTCAAAGGTTCAAAGTTGAGCAGTATAAAGTGGATAGATATTGGACAAGTGAGACAGTTGTACCCTCACTTAATGAATGCTTGAAAACCAACTTTTGGTGGTCCAAAAGCTTTTTCAGTGGGAAGGCCATGATCTGAATTGGATCCATGAAGAATAATCAAAACACCATGGTTGTACCAAAATAGGATAGACTTCAAAGAATTATGATCACAGAGTGATCTGGAAGACCTCTGAAAGGCAGCCAGCGAGGAATGACGAGGAACTCAGTCAAAGCGCGCTGACCGAGGCCCATGGAGATCGCGCAGGAGGCAAAACTAGCACCTGGGAAGCCTAGATTGGGAAAAGGAGGCAATTTCTAATGCGCGATTAGTGTAACGCGCATTGCTGGGAAAAACCCCTTGAGAAGGAAAGCCCCGAAGCGCTCGGTCGCATGGAAGCCGGGAAAACCATGGGGAAAGCGCTAAAGGCTAAAGGCAGGACCTGCACTCCAAAACCAATAGTATTTATTGGGGGCACCCTTGGGCAGTAAGCGGAATTGAAGAAAAGTGAGCGATTCCATTCAACACCCGACATGTGGTAGGCGGAGGAGAGAGAAAACCGTCACTCATCACGCGCTAATAGTCGAGCAAGTTAGCCACACCAAATGATTGAATGACGTCAGATCTGGGGGCTCTAGATCTAATGGCTGAGATTGCGCCTAATGAAAGAACCAGATTTGACAGGGGATTGAGCCACGATGTATAAGGATTTGAGGTCTGATTTGACCGCTGAGGTGGCAGACGAGTCATTTCCCGACATAACCAAAGAACCAAACTGATGAGGAAAAGCTGGCAGAGTTCACAAGAGGACAAGTGGCCACACCCTGTGAGCCGTTGGTGATGACGCAGAGACAGGGAATTCCAAGTGAACAGCAGCAGGCGATTCGACGGAGGCAGAAGGGGGATCGAGCAGTCATGAGCGTGACTAGCTTTAAAGCCATGAACTAACAGAGAACAGAACAACGAAAAGAGGAAGACAGAGAACAAAGACAGAGAAAAGAAGAGACAGTGAAGCAAAAAGCAGAAAGACAAAGAGTTGAGTTGACCTGCAGCATAAGGCAGCATCGAGCCATCCCTGAGAGGATCTATTGGGAACTAAGCACCACATTGTGCTCCTCCAATTGAAGACCAGATAGGTCAAGAGCTGGTAAGGAAAAGAGTCTGTGCACTCTAATGGCTTGGGGAATCCAAGAACCACCCTGCTCGGAAATTTTGTTTTAGGAGACTCAGATTGAGCTCCCAATTGTAAATCTCTACTTTAAAGAAACAATAAAAGAAGGCCACCATTGAAAGATGGACCGGAGACGTAGCCTTGGAGGATTGGGTGAACTCCTTATTAATTGTTGTGTTTTTTGTGTTTTCTTACTGTGTTTCTCTTTCTGTTTTCCATTTCCTAGTGTCTGTGTATTTTGCAATCTGATCAATTTGTTTCCTAAAATAACATGGACACACACTAGCACATGAGTCTGTAATACCTTCATTCATTAATTAATTAACTGAGGTCGCTCAAGGGTGATTTTCAAATCACAAATGGTGCAGGATATAATTTACTTCCCAACATCCTGATGAAGTTTCAGCCAATAAAAATACTTCTGCAATACTGCCATTGTTTTCTCTACTTCGAAATGTCTAGTGACCTGACTGTAGTGCGCCTCCCAAATCATCTTGGCACACTCACTTGAAGCAAAATAAATGTTTCCCAAGTGGCATAATAGTACATCTTGAAGGTGGAAATTTAAAACTTACTTCCCTTCCAGGAGTTTCTGGTATATGTTGTCAAATTTTGGATCTCTCTTGTAAATATGTGGCCACCCCGATGTCTCATGCCCACAAGAGTCAAGCATAGTGATTAGCGCCATGACCGGTGGTCGGCTAAGGCAATCCGCAACTTTATTGGTGTTTCCCTTCTTATACTTAATGTTCAAATGGAACTATTGTAGATAGGTGGACCATTTTTTATGGCGATCATTATACAACTTCCCTTGTGTCTATATGAACTGTAGAGGCTGATGGTCTATGTGGCAAAATCCCTCAAAAATCAGGTAGTTCTTAACCAAAGACAGATTTAGACTGACGGTTCTGATTGGATATCTAACATATCGGGCTTAACTAAGACTTGTGGCAACTACCCTACAAATATGGCAAAGTTGTGCTAACTGTGTATTGAAATCAGCAGTTGGCTGATCGACATACCAAAATCAATGAACAGATCCAAATTCCACACATTCTACATTTCTGTGTGATCCACCACCTCGCCAGAATTATCAAACATAATATATAAATGTCGTACTTGGAACCATCATCGCAAATCACAATTCTACGTATGTCAACACCTCTTACACAGGCGCTCTACAGACCCACCAAGAGTATTAAACATAGCTTATAAAAGATCTTGTCTGGGACCCCCATTGCAGATTGTAATTACCAAATATCATGTCCCATCACAAAATCACAATCAGCGGTATTCATCGGCGAACTCACACAATCCTGTGTTCTGCAATATGACGAGCCGCCGGTGGATATAAAACATCATATATAGAATATCGGGTCTGGCTCCCCATTGCAATCACAATTCAGACTCGGCCGATGCCGATTTCTAAACTACAACCTTTACCTTCCTATGGTATGCGATAAAATCACATCCCAACCAGGTCTTCGCCGAGGCCGATATACCTTTTTGTTCCTACACCGACCTATGATATTCGATATCACAATTGTAGCCGGTAAGTCCAGGGGCCGATTCTCCTTAAGCCACTGTTTTTTTTCACCGATAAGCGATATGCAGGGCCCAGTGGACCTACCACATGGCACGCCCTCATTCGCTAAAGCTTTTCCATGTCATCTTCTTCTTCCCACTTGGACAAGTCAAACTCAAACTTTGTGATATGGACTCGGATTTGAGTGTCATTCACATTGTTGGAATCAAGGCGATGAGCACTTCGATCTGATGTTGAGTTCATCCAAAATTTTCCACTTTGAGTTTTGAGCCTTTCTACCATGCCACTGGTACTTTACTGAAGATCCACCTGGATCAATCCTCCCCACTAAGAGAAGCTTTTGGTCCTCCAAAAGAATTAATTAATATGCAACTATTATGTACTCTATCTGCACCGCAAGTGTCCTAACAGGTTATCCTTCCTTGTCCTTCACCTTTGTCCTTCGAAGCCATAAACGATGAGCCGACACCTGCATCCCTGGCAAACCTGTAGTACAACATGTTGCAAACTATATCTTTAGCTCTATCACCAAAAAAATGAGCCAAGCATCCCATACTTGCCATGAGTTTATAACACATAATTTGTGGTCAATTTTACATAAAAATGCAAATAATACTCCAACTATCAAGAATTGTTCCAAGGAAGGATGTGATGAAGCACATTGTTGGAAGCTTCATCCAGAATTACGACTGAAGAAATTCAACAATAAATGGAAACATAATACCAATGTTGCTGCACAACAATACTTGGGTTTAGACTCAGGAGTTGAAGCAAAAATTGTAGCCATAGTCACCAAAAGAAAAGTCGTGGCAAAAGAAAGCAAAGAGGTTAGAGAAGAGGTAGTCGTAGAAAGTAGCAGCACAAAAAATAATACCAACAACATTTCAAATGAGGAAAACTGAATAAATCTATTCCATATCCGAGTTATTTCCAAGCATACAAAAATCAATACACTATTTGATTGTGGATCTGAAGCCAACTTAATTTCTACGGATTTAGTCAAGAAATTGAAACTGGAAACTGTGCCTCATCATAAACCGTATTCGTTGGGTTGGATGTCCAAGGATGAAAATTTGTAGGTCACAGGAAAATGCATTTTTAGATTTGCAATCACCGCCAATTTCATTGATGAAGTTGAATTAGATGTTGTGACATTGGATATCTCAGGGATTGTGTTGGGAAGCTCGTATATGTATGATAGGAAAATAGTTTTCCACAAATTTGAGAACAAATATCATTTTCTCAAAAACAGAGTGGAGTACATTGTGAAAGCCCATCACAGGAAACTTAATATGTCTTTGGCGAGTGTAGGTGAAATGAAATCACTGATTAATTCCAACAAGAGTCTCGTGCTCCTCATGATCAAGTATAAGAATGACATGGAGCAGGAACCCTTTGTAGGTTTTGATGTGAAGCTAAAAGATGAATTGGTTGATGTGGTCAATCAATATGGGGACATGTTTCAAGAACCAAAGGGACTACCACGAGAAAGAGGAATTCAGAATGAAATTAAGCTACAACAGGGCTGTTCTCTCCCAAACATTGGTATGTATTGAATGCCAATTCTGGAAAGTTTAGAAACTAAAAAACAAGTCCAGGAATTTTTAGATAAAGGAGTAGTTTGTCCTTCTACTTCGCCATGTGGTTCACCAATTTTATTGGTACCCAAGAAAGATGGAACCTGGTGCATATGTGTATATTATCAAGATTTAAATAGGATCACAATAAAGAATCGATACCCACTGCCTAGAATAGATGATTTGCTAGATCAGTTGAAACATGAAAAGTATTTCACTAAATTAGACTTGAGAAGTGGATATCATCAAGTAAGAATAGCAGAGGAGGACATATGGAAGACTTCTTTTAAAACCAAACAAATATTGTTTGAGTGGATGGTTATGCCTTTTAGTCTTTGTAATGCTCCAACTACATTCATGAGAGTTATGAATGATGTTTTAAGATCATTTCTTGATGAGTTTGTAATTGTCTATTTGGATGATTCTTTTGATATTCAACAAATCACGAGAAAAGCATGTCAAGCATGTTAGGAAAGTGTTGGATGTCTTGAGAAAAGAACAATTATTTTTGAAGATGTCTAAATGTGAATTTGGGAAATTTTCTTTAATGTATTTTGGCCACATAGTTGGAGGAGGTGAGCTGAAGATTGATCCCTCTAAAGTTTTGGTCATTGTGAATTGGACAATACCCAAATCAATCACAAAAGTAAGGAGTTTTTTAGGAGTAGCGCAATACTGGAAGAAGTTCATTTCCAATTTCTCCTCCATAGTAGCTCCACTACATGTGTTGACTAGCATGAAGGTTGTCTTCTAGAGGGGAGGAAAACAACAAAAAGCATTTGATGTTTTGAGACAAAAGATCAATTCAGCCCCAGTTTTGGCATTAGCAGATTTGAAATAACCCTTTGAAATACAGAAAGATGCAAGTGATGATGCCACGGGTGCAGTTCCTTTACAACGTGGTAAGCCCATTTCATTTCTTTATGAGATTTTTAATGGTGCTGTTATAAATTATCCTATGTATGATAGAGAGATTTACGCATTGGTACAAAATGTGAAGAAATTGGCACATTATTTGATGGGAAAAGGAACCACTATTCACACTGATCATCAGCTTCTGCAATATCTGCAATCTCAAACTAAATTGTAGCAGTCAAGACACTTTCGTTGGATGGAATTTTTACAGCAATTCCACTTTTTAATCGAGTACAAGAAAGGCATATATAACAGACTTGCTAATATGTTTTCTAGATTGATTGTAAATGTATCCATTTTACTCAAGAATAATTATGTTTTGCCTAAAAGTTATGTTGAACAATACGTAGAGGATGCTAACTTTCAAGAGGTATATTTAAACTTGAGTCAAGGACACCAAGTTGAGGAATTAGACTACCATGTACATGATAATCTTTTGTCTCATTTGGGAAAAAATTGTGTTCCACAAGGAGAGAGAGTAAATGTCACAAGGGAAGTGAAAACTTCTCTTATTGCTAGACATTTCAGTGTAAGTAAAACAGTGGAAAATCTTCAAAGTTATTTTTATTGGCCTCGTATGATTGAAAGTGTGTCACATTTTACGAGGTGTTGTTCATTGTGTGTAGTCAATAAGCCTAGTAATAGGAAACTAGGATTTTACACACCACTTTTAGTGCCTTCAAGACCATTAGAAAGTGTTTCTATGAATTTTGTAGGAGGCCTTCCTTTGTCAAGGAAAGGTCATGATTATTTGTATGTAGTTGTGGATAGGTTCAGCAAGATGTGCATGTTAATGCCTTGTAAAAAGAAAGTTACAACTGAACAAAAAACTCAACTTTTCTTTCAAAATGTATGTGTTCATTTTGGATTGCTTACTTCTATTGCAAGGGATTGTGATTCTTGATTTGTTTGAAATTTTTGGTCAATTTTATGGAACTTGATGGACACCAAATTGAAGAAAAGTACAGCCTTTCATCTGCAAACATATGGTGAAACTTAAGTGGTTAACAGGACATTCATTCATTTTCTAAGAGGATATTGCAGCAAACATCCTAAGTTGTGGGATGAGCAGTTGCATTGTATTCAACATGCTTACAATCGAGTGAAACACTCTTCTACTTTAACTTCGCCTTTTGAGGCATGTCTTGGGTATTTTCCTAGATCGCCTTTCGATTTCTTCTTTGAGAAAGATGTAGCTTTAGATGGACATAGTGACATAAACAGGGCAAATAAATTCATTGAACAAATTCAATTGATTCACCAAACAGTTCAAGAACAACTAGAAAAGAGTCAAGGCAAGTATAAGGCAAGGCATGATAAGCATTGTGTGGATCATCAATTTCAAGTAGGTAATGAAGTTTGGCTATACATTAGCAAGGAAAGGCTTCAAGGTGAAGGTAAAAAGATGAAACCAATTCATTATGGTCCATTTAAAATTCTAGAAAATATTGGTAATAATGCTTGCAAGCTTGATTTGCCTTCATATATGCAAATCTATTCCATTGTTAATGTTGAAAATTTGAGTATTTTGAACTAATTTAAATAGGTTTCAGAGGCATCTGAGAATTGTAAAAACACCTTTGATGTAATTTGAGCATAATAGAGAGGGCCAGGCCATTGGAAGCTGGACCAAGGAGACGTATCCCAGGAGGGGTGAACTCCTTTATCATGTGCTTGTTGTGTGTTGTATATTGATGTTCATTGATGTTATATTGTTGTTGTTCAGTATATGGTTTTATGTTAAATTGTTTATACCATTTACATAAGAAACTCTCATGGGAATCTATTAATTGCAAAAGTTTTTGAATCCTTAAGCACTTGGAAAGAAAATGATAAGCATCTTGGGTTTATTTCTGAATGGGGAATTAGCACAACATTACTAATCTTCTCCAATTTAGATCGATTTGGTAAGAGCTCTTATGCTAGGAGTAGACTTATAGTCACAAGATACCTTGTTGAAATACATAGGAGGGTTGCATAGCTATATTTGACATACAATTCTTATGTTCAGTCCCACGAATCTTGATGAGGCATGTGCTCAGGATACACACCTTGAAGCAAGAGGGAAAAATATATGGGAATAAGGTAAGAAGAAGCCATTTAAGAGTGTTGAAAAATGAGACGTACATACCGATCTCTACATAAACATCCTTATACCTCCAATATGGAAGATATCTGGCTGATGGACAGAACAGATCTAGAAACAGATAACACCACTGAACTCTTGGCGAAAAATAGTGCAAAAACGCATAGCCGAACACCCAATTCGGATAATCGGGCCTTCCGCACTCTCTCGGAACCTCTTGATTGCTGAGGAATGGTTCTGGCCACCTGCCAAGAGCAGGTGCCACTACTCTACTTGACAAAACTACACTACTCTCTCTGCTCTCCCCCTTATTCTGACATGGAGGGTCCTTTAAATAAGAATGTGTGACGAATCCCTCAAAACCTGGGCAATTCTTAACCAAAGATGAAGCTAGACTGACGATTTTGATTAGATATCTAAAATCTTGGGCTTAACTAAGACTTGTAGAAAATACCTTACAAATCTGGCAAAGTTGTGCTAACTGTGCATTGAAATCAATAGTTGGATGATTGGTGTACCACAATCAACAAACAAATCCAAATTGCACACATTTTGCATTTCTGTGTGATCCACGGAACCGCCGAAATTATAAAACATAATATATAAATATCGCATCCAAAACTATTGTCATAAATCGCAATTCAGCATATGTCAACACCTCTTACACAGTTGCTCTATGAACCCTCTAGACATATTAAACATAGCCTATAAAATATTGTGTGTGGGAACCCCATTGCAAATAGCAATCGGCGAGTATCATGGCCCATCGCAAAATCACAATTGGCGGTATTCATCAGCGGACTAACACAATCCTATGTTCTGTGATATGACAGACCTGCTGGTGGATATAAAACGTCATATATATAATATCGGGTCTGGCTTCCCATCGCAATTGCAATTCAGACCTTGCCAATGCCTATTTGTAAACTGCGACCTTTACCTTTTACCGGGGCCGATATACCCTTTTGTTCCTCTACCGACATACGATATACGATATCACAATCGCAACCGGTAACGCCAGGGGCCGATTCTCCTTAAGTCGCTCCTATTTTTCACCGATAAGTGATATGCGAGGCCTAGTGGACCTGACACGTGGTGCACCCTCATTCGTTGAAGATTTTCCATGTCATCTTCTTCTTGCCACCTAGACAAGTCAAACTCAAAACTTTGACTTGCTCTAACTTTTTCATATGGACATGGATTTGAGTTTCATTCACACCGTTGGAATCAAGGTGACAGGCACTTTGATTTGATGCTGAGTTCATCTAGAATCTGCCACTTTGAGTTTTGAGCCTTTCTACCATGTCATTGGTACTTTACTGAAGATCCACCTGGATCAATCCTCCCCACTAAGAGAATATTTTGGTGCTCCAAAAACATTAATTAATCTACAACTATTATGTACTCGGTCTACACCACTAGTGTCCTAACAAGTCATTATTCCTTCTCCTTCACCTTTGTCCTTCAGAACCATAAGCGATGAGCTGACACCTCCATCTCCCACAAACTTGTAGTACAACATCTTGCAAACTACATGTTTGGCTCTATGACCAAAAATATGCCAAGCATCCCATACTTTCCACAAGTTTATAACACATACTTTATGATCAAGTTTACATAAAATTGGAAACAATACTCTAGCTATTAAGACAAGGCCAAAAATCATTGTTGCTTCAACAAGTGATGGAAAACACACCATCACTGCAACACATGATTTACATAAACAAGGCCAAACACTATTGTTGCTTCTACAAGTGATGAAAAACACATCCTCACTTCCACAGTTTAAAATGCAACACAAAATAAGGCCAAGTATCATTGTTGCTTCAACAAGTGATGGAAAACACATCATCACTTTTACAATTTAAAATGCAACACATGAAAAAAATAAGGCCATGACATTCTACCACACTTAGAAGAACCATATCTCACTTAGCAACGTGAATGGATCATCTCCCTGTGGCACGTTCATTGGTCAAACAATTGTTTCCCCTGGTTCATGCTTAGATGCTTTTGTCCTTGTGATGCTACTCTAGATGGAGCCTCCAACATGTGGCTCTCTGATGACCACCTGTGTCTCAATGACTACAATGAGCCTTCACCTTCCATATCTTCTTGATCTTCTTCTTCTTTGCCTGCTATATAGAGGGTCTTCTACACCTCACCTTTTTCTGTACTATCATTCTCTTCCAGTAGTGAATAAACAAATGGTTATGCAATCCACAAAAATTGTGATTCCTTCTATGCCATGACCTACATCCATTATTAAAAATGTGATTGTAATCAAAATGAACATTAAAATATCGAAACTAGTTATACATTTTCTATCAGTTTTAGGTATGATCATGAGAATAAGATCGTACCTTAGCTCTATCTCTACTATGCATATGTCCATAGGTTGATGGTGATGTATTATCATCATCCTCTTTCCTTGACCATTTCAACAATGTCGTGGAAGCTTCTGACATCTTTGAACATTGTCCTTTGATGCACCCCAACCTTGCAAATTAAGGTCTTTTCTCAACCTCCAATGGCTAATTTATGCCTTAGTTATTAACACCAAGTCCTTCTTGTTCCCTGTACCTCATCCTGGTAAGGAGTCTCATGTTTGTCCCTGAAATTGGTATCTCCACATTTCCAATAGAAATTAAACTATGTGAGGATGAAACTGAATGGATTTCAACATCTTTTACCTCCACCATCGATTTGGAAAAATATGATGAGGGTTTCTCATCATCTGTAGTATATGGTTCGTTAGATGTAATAATGCATTTCTCAGTTTCTCTCCTAACATAACCAAGTCATATTTGATAGGGTAATTCTTCTACTTTGATGGGATTGATAATTCCTTGGCCATTAATGCCCAAGCATTTTCCTTCATACCCCATTTTCTTCAATAGTTTGGAGCCAAGTCGTCATGAGGGAACATAAATGAAGTTGAAGAATGAGTTTTAGCTCATAGGAGTCACACTGCAGTTGTTCCACGACCTTGCCCTTAGCTTGCAACTGGCATAAAAACCTATGTTTCTCATCTTCCTCTCTCTGTTGAAGCCTCCTTAATCCAGTGAACTTTGCTTGAAGACTCTGGTCACTGTGCTTCAATTCTTCTACGGGCTCATCTATGGCTCGTAGCTAAAGCTGCAATCGCTGGCTCTCCTCATTCATTTTTCGCAGGAGCTTTCTTAATTCAACATTCTTCTTTTGAAGCCTCTGGTTAATTTCCCCATTGGAGGAAGGTGATGATTGAAAAGAACCAGAAGAGGTGTATTAAATATCGCTCTCCGATCCCTGAGTCTCCTCCTCTTTGCTCCTCTCAGATGTTGCATACATAATATACCATTTTTGACATACATAGGAAAGCCTCACACATTCCCTTGTCACGCTCCATGGCTACACACCTAATCATTCACACACAACTTTGTCATTCAAGAACAACAATTGTATCGTATCTCTCCTCCATGCCTCAATACTCACTATGTTTCCTTTTTAACATGATTGTCCTCTAAAGCCTATATCTAGTTATCACATGCATGCAATTCACATCACTTGCACCCAGCTCTAATACCACTTGATCTAGGAATTTTTTCACTTATAGATGAATCAGAATTGACATGAGTTACAATGCTTAAAAACCATAAAACATAAGCATGAAAAATGAAGACAAAGAGAAATCATCATAGAATATCATGACACAGAGATTTGATTATAGAGTTCGTCCAATTTGGACTACATCTTCGGGCCCTGCTCAATAGTGGGGAGGCCTACTTTTATTAAGTGGCATGAAAAATGAGAAGTACAAGCATATTTCTACATAAAAATCCTTATACCTCCAATTTGGAAGATAGATGGATGATGGAGAGTGCAAATCTAGAAACAAATAGCACCACTAAACTCTCGGAGAAAAATAGTGAAAAAATGCTTATCTGAGCACCCAATTCAAGTAATCGGGCCTTCTACAACCTCTCGGAACCTCCTGATTGATGAGGCATAGTTCAGCCACCTGCCAGGAGCAGGTGCCACTACTCTGTTTAATAAAACTACGCTACTCTCTTCACTCTCCCCCCTTATTTTGACATGGAGGGTCCTTTAAATAAGCATGTGTGGAAAATCCCTCAAAACCCAGGCAAGTCTTAACCAAAGACAAATTTAGACTGACGTTCTAATTAGATATCTAAAATCTCAGGCTTAACTAAGACTTGTGGCAACTACCTTACAAATCTGGAAAAGTTGTGCTAACTGTGCATTGAAATCAACGGTTGGATGATCAGTGTACCACATTCAATGACAGATCTAAATTCCACACATTCTACATTTTTGTGGGATCCATGGACTCACCCGAATTATCATACATAACATATAAATATCGCATCTAGAACCATCATCGCAAATCACAATTCGGTGTATGTCAACACCTCTTACACAGGTGCTCTGTAGACCTACTAGGAGTATTAAACATAGCTTATAAAATATCGTGTCTGCGACCCTCATCATAGATCACAATTGACAAATATTATGTCCCATCGTAAAATTGCAATTGACGGTATTTGTCGGCAGACTAACACAATCCTGCATTCTACGATATGACAAACCCGCTAGTGGATATAAAACATCATATATAGAATATCAGGTTCGACTCCTCATCACAATCATAATTTAGACCCTACCGATGCTGATTTTTAAACTATGACCTTTGCCTTTCTATGGTGTGCAATAAAATCCCATTGCAATTGGGTCTTCATCGGGGCCGATATAGCTTTTTGTTCCTCCATCGGCATGTGATATGCAATATCACAATTAGAGCTAGTAACTCCAGGGGTTGATTCTCCTTAAGCCGCTCCTCTTTTTCACTGATAAGAGATATGTGAGGCCTGGTGGACCTTCCACGTGGTGTGCCCTCATTCATTGAAGCTTTGCCATGTCATCTTCTTCTTGCCACGTGGACAAGTCAAACTCAAACTTTGACTTGCTCTTACTTTGTCATCTGGAGTAGGATTTGACTGTAGTTCACACCATTTGAATCAGGGTGACAGGCACTTCAATCTGATGGTGAGTTTCATATAGAATATGCAACTTTGAGTTTTGAGCCTTTCTACCATGCCACTGGTACTTTACTAAAGATCTTCCTAGATCAGGGACATGCAAAGAAAAACAGAGAAAGAGTAGACCGCTCTCATACCATTGATCCAAACTTAAACACAAATGCTAAAACTTACAGATATAATCATAAACCCATAGATGCAGCAGAAAAAAACTTCATTTCATTAACAGAAAAATATTGAACTATGCTTACAAACATAATGAAAATAAGATAGCTCGGGCGATGGTAGTTTATCTCTAAGAAGAGATGTGGTAGCTACATGCCTCTTAATTAAGTTAAAATTAGGCTCAAGGGCCTTTTTATTATTGAACAATAAGAAAAAAACTTAAACAACCAAAACCCTAATCCAAGGATATGTAACACCAAGAGTTTATGGGCCCCATTGGGGTTAATTGGGCAACCAACTTCTTGGGGTCGTAAGTTGGTCATATTATCTCCTTTTGATGCGTATGATACCTCATTAGAAAGATCTCTTGGAGAAATACAATTGCTAATGTGATTACTTTAGCAATCACCAGATTTATTTTTCCAAAAACAATGTCGTTTAGGGCCTCAAAATGGCTCCAGAAGTTCAGGACCCGAAAAACTGCCAAAAACAGTAAGATGTGGTACAATTAAGGAAACTGAAAGAAACAATGGTGAGGGTCCAAGTGGAATAGGTAGGTGGCCACCAATATCCACTTGGATCAGCAATGTATTCACAAAAGATATGAGAGTGCACTAGAAGATTGACCTCCCTTTTCGTAGAATTTATAGCCTAGTTTTTGTATGTTTTCTTATTCAATCAAGAACTTTTTCACAATTGGAAAAAAAATTCAACTTCATAGACACAATATGGAGTTTAAGGGCATAGAATGGAAAGGAACTTGAAACACGTTCTCTTTACCTTCTCTTCATTGTTGGGATTTTCTTCGTTATAAACAAACTTTGATTCCCTCTCTTTACCTTTCTCTTTATCCTCGTTGTTTGACAAAATAATATTTGTCCTACCTGGCAATGTCTGTAACTGACAAATAATACCAGTAGCCTACATACAAATTGTTGGATCTTGAGAAATGATTAGAGCCATAGATGTCAAGAATGTTCAATGAGAAACATGACCACCATGATGACTTAACATGTTCATTAGAGTCTGTTCTATATCTACCTCCATAGAAATCTAAAGAGTCTAAGGATCCTCAAGACAATGGTGTATAATAGCAGCTTCCATGTGACTATCAAAACCTAGGAAAAAACAACTTCTAGGAAGGCTCAAAAGGGAAGACAATCCACCTCTCTCGAGAAACTGCATTGCCATGGAATGTGACTTTGTAAGTTGCACAAAACTAAAGAACCACCTAAATTATAGCTGTTGGAAGGTGTAGTTGCAAATATTTTCAAGATATAATCATTACAATGTTGTTCATCTATTTTCATGTATCCTAAAGTCTTTCCCAAAATCTTCATCAATGGACTATTTCCTTTAATGTTGTCATCCAAGGAAGACTTTTTACTATTATCTACAACACTGGCACTAGCTAAAGTTGTATCTTCAGAATCAGAGACAAGTGAAGTTCCTCCCATAGCACTAGTGTTTTGGGCATCTACAGTAAGTTGAAGTTTGCAGTGCAACATACGGTCAAGTATGAGCAATAATGCAATCATCCACTTGGGAACTAAATTTTTTTCCACTGTCAAGTTATTTGGCATAAACAAATTCAATAAGTCCAATGTATACCAACAAGTCCATTCTTGGATCCTATATCTCTAGTATTGTTGTCTTCACTCAAAACTAATGCCAAAATATGAGAAATAGTTGATAATGGACAAATGCCTTTTTCAGATCCATCCATCTTACAAAGCTTTAATTGTTGAATAAGAAGGGAAACAACTCTTAGAAGGTATTGGCCTTTGTTTCAATTGCAAAAAGTCATAATGAAAATAGTTACGGAAAAATCAATCACATTTGTACTTTGCAATAGATTCATACATGTAGTTAAGATATCCTCAACGAAAGGATTTTCTAGAGGCTTCTCTTCATAAGAAATATCTCTTCCTTTTCCATTGGAATTGTCTTTGGGAACCATAGAATTACCCAGTGACAAGGAAAGATCTTGGGCAAGTTCATCACCTTCTTGCATTGGCTCCTCAAGATGACTAAAGAGCCACTCCATAGCTAGTTCAACACTATTTGTTTCAACACACCTCAATTCTTCCTCTTCCCTGGACCTTGGAAATCCCATGTCAACTATCATAGAAATGGAAGCCTCATCAAGTGGATGGCGTATAAATCATTGACCCGTGCTTCTAATAATACCATTTTTTCTTCCTTTAACATCACCTATGGCAGTGTATACATAGGTAATAATGAAAACAACAAAGGTAATCAAAGATGGACTACAATGACAAAACATTGGATTTCTCCAGATAGGTAGAACAACATTGAGAACTTGAGCTTGTAGAGTGCAAACAAAAACTTTGGATCCCTTGGAACAGTGACAGAGCATCCAATAAATGGTTGTATTAACTATGACGCAGAGGGCACAATTAACAATGAAGAATAATTTACAACTTACTCCAAAAGCCTACAATAGCTTCGAAATGCCTCTAAAAACCAAGGTACATGCTCTAGATTGTCATTTTTTATTTCCATTCCTTGCTGTGACATAAATGGTATTGCTTAGAGTGAATGACCTGTTGCTTCAAAAGTAGTCAATATACTTTTAATTGTATCATGAGCATAGAAACAATTCACCACTACTATATTCTACATTCGCTTATGGTTGTTATATATAAATGTTGTCATGTCATCCACAACTTTCCTAGGGTAGTGACATTTTGAAGAAAGTGATGAATCAAATTTAGATAAGCTACAATTATCATCCACATCAAGATTGTCATGAAATTTGTTTACAAGAGTAACCACCACACTTCAAGCTTCAAGCGTGCTATGGCAATACCTAACCCTACTAAATCCCCAAAGGAGGTTGCAGCAAGAATCTGTCCATGACCTCTATGCTGAGAACACAGGTGAGTTGTAGTCCCTTTATACCATATGTGGAGAGCAGTGAGATGAAGTGGTTTCATGATATCTAATGTTGATGGCCTTTATTTCAATAATCTATCATTGTCCATGCTAGTGACACCTTGTATCCAGTCTCTTCATTCCTTTGATGTTTGAGAGGTGGAGTTGTCAACCAAGTAGGCCTTGAAGGTCCGTGTAGGGCACATTCTCTATTAGTAACTACAACTTGCATTATTGGGGTAAGAATCTATGGTTTGGGTTAAAAAAAATGTCGCAAGGGACTTGTTAGAGTCTCTATAAAAGCAATACAATCTCCCTAGGATCCTTGTAGAAGATGAGGCACTCGAAACATGAAGTGCTCTTTAGTCTCCACCTCCTAGAAGGAGGAGTGTCAACAAATCTAACCTCTTAGGGAATCTAATGATACATATCTTGACACATAAATGGTCGGATAATGATCTTAGTTGATGAGGGATTTCTTGAGTCCATGGGATTAGTGCCTTCATATGTAGTTGGAAAAACAATCGACTATTAAGTTGCAAAAAATGCTTAGCGTAAAATGCTAGCTTAGATCTAAGACATTGTGAGGGAGAAAACTAGGTGATTAGAATGTACTTCCATTAGATGTCCTCATTTTTTCATTCATTATTCTCCTCCTTGGGGGTCGGGGGGGGAATTAAAGGGTACCTATAAAGTAGGGAGTCAATAAATGGAGATAATGGAAAAATGAAGAAAAAAAGTGGCCTCAAAATCTTAATATTTCCTTAGACCATAATGACCCAAGAGACAAAATCTTTATAGCAAATGAATGGAGAGGCAACTATCGATCACTCTCCCAACTAAAGATAGAGTCTCAAAGGGCCTAAAATATAACCTCTACACCAAATATTTTTGTGGGTTATTCACTAGCATTAGAAATAAGTTAGGGTTTCTTCCATTTCCTCCTTGGAGCATTTTATGCAAAATTACAAATTGTTTCCAATATTGAAGCCAAGTTACATAAGACCATTCAATTCTTTTAGATGAAGGGAATTTCATCCTCATTTTCTTTCTACTAATTACTCAGCCCAAAAATATTCGGTAGAACAAAGGATAAACCAATTATGTATCCTCTACAGACTGTGGGAAGAAGAAATGTGGCACCTATCATAGGAATCTTGCCCATTCCAATGTGGAATGTCAAAAATTTAGGTCAAAGAGCTACGAAAGGAAAAACACTTCCTTTCTAAGCATTATTGAGAGGTTGGAGACTTATAGGTTGGAGACTTAGAGGTTGATGTCTCTGTTATCACTCAGGTTGTCCCTAGGCTCCTATAGGGATACGGCCGAGGTAACCACAAACAAATCTTTGGATTGCAGGTTCTAGCCCACCTGCAATCAGAGAGGGCTCTCTCTTAATGATTTAACTTTGTTGATGATGATTTTAGGCTAGTTGTTAGGTTCGGGGGTTTTGTTGTTTTGTTTGGATGGAAGGTAGAAATTTCAAGCAGAGAGGCAAGGTAAGGTGTGATAAGTCTCAAACCATTGGGCATGGAGTCATGGATTAAGGCTTGCTGTTGCGTTTTCTTGGTCACAAGAGGATTAAGGAGTGGGATAGCCACACATGATACAATTATCAATTTACTGAAAGGATGGAATGACGATCAGAGATGAAAGGCAAAGGAGAATCTTTCATCAAACTGAAATAGAGGAGAAGTGAATGAATGGTTATCTAGGAGCAGCTAAGAATTCCTAAACTCTCATTCATATGTGAAAGAGACAACGTAAACAAGATCATTTAAGTATACATGTTCATAACTATTTCTGATGAAAACATGAAAAATTGCAGAAATTGAGCCTAAGGTGTAGTTAAACAAATCCTAAGCTATTCTTCTTTTCTACAATTTAGATGGCGGAATGGTGGTAAAACAAAAATATGAAAAATTAACAGAGTTGAGAAACACTTATTGAACCATGTAGAAGCACAGGAATTCCACAATCACTCCTCGGCCAATTAAATGCATCAAACAGTTTCAGAATCCATGCCTTCCGCAGTCTTTGATTATAGAAAGTATGACAGTCACAGTGCGGGTCTCTGCTTTGAAGAAAATGTCGAGATACCAAAGATTAAGCAACTTCCTCGACTCACCAACCAACCCCTACTCCATCTTTCAGGGTGGTACATATAAGCAAAATATTAGAAGTCATTTATTACAATTGACCTAAACAGGTCTGTAGGAAAAGCTTTTTCTAAAAACCTAATTGTCGCTGGAATTAAATGCAGGTAAGTCCTTTGGGCTGTGCTAGAGGCAACTGAATCAAAAAGAGTGCAATGTGGCCCTTGGGGGCTCGATGCAATACTGCTGGAATAATTATGCTTTGGGATGTGTAGCTCTGTTCTGGTGCGAGTTAAATGTTCAATAACCATGATTTGAAAGTTTTGAGTGGCCTCGCCCTCTTTCTTTGACTTTGCTGGAAGGTATTAAATTTTCTCCTTCTTTGGGCCGCTGTTAAGATCTTCGCTGATACTCTTTTCCGCTACATTGATGGTCTCCACCGCTTGCTGATACTCTTTAACATGCTTTTTCCCTGTTGATTTGATCTGATACTCTTTAATCTCTGTCTCTGGTCCTTTCCTATCTTTAAACTGGATTAATTTGGCAAAATCGGGCAATTTCGGGCTTTTTCGGCGCAAAACGAGCCAAGGAATCAAAAGATTCCCTAAATATTCCCCAAAACGGCCTATTTCCCATAGCGATGCACGATTAGCGCTTTGCGCTAATCGCGCATCGAAAACAGCCTTCGTTTCTTGTTCCGGAGCTCCGAAGCACGACTTTTGCGCTTGCACGAATTTTCGGTTTTCTAGCTGCTGACGTCAGCTGTACGGCGGATGACGTCAGCCAAGTGACGTGGCAGGGTGGCTCATACTTTAATGCGATGCGATGAACTTCTTCCGATGCGATTGCAATATCACATCGGCGGGGAACTAGAAGGTGTCTTTTTTGGGAATGCGATGCTTGCGACTGCCGATCGCCGATATCGCGATATCGCATCGGGAAACAAAGGATGGGGCATAACTATGTGGTGAAAATAGTGCGATATGGCGACGCGAGATGGATCACTAGGATCTGTAGAGTGTCAACGGAATTGACAAGGGTCTATTGTGGTCGGAAAGAGTGAGTATGTGCGTTAGAAGAGCATTTGAGGCCTCACAAGGGGTCCGATAACCTAAAAAAGGGATTTTATACTTTGGAAGGAGTCTATTGCATTGGAAGATGGTTTGAAGGGGCAGCATGAGGGTTCTTTCCAAGTTTCAGACAAACTGAGCAATTCCAGGGGGTACTGATGGTTATTTCTCAACCAGGGGGAGGGATATTTACATAGGGGATGATTTACATAGTTTTAGTAGGGGGATGGGAAAAATATAGGGAGTTAAATAATAATGTCAGTAGTCAATATGGAGACAGTAAGAAAGCGCTAAGTCTGGGAGATCTTAGGCTGCAACAGGGGGATAGCACCTTATAGAGAGAGTATGGATTTTCTTTGAGTGAAGCAGATCTTCACCCAAGCTAATGACATGAAAATGATAAAACTAAGAGGTATCAAGCAGATCTTGACCTCTTTTGGGGAAATTAGTTAATGATTTCGGGGAAATGGAGAAAGGAAGTTAGTCATGCCTGTTTTGAGCTTTTTCACATCAAACTGCCTGGTGATTGTGACCTGAGTAGAGATGACACCTGAAAACCTGGAACTGATCAGCAATCAAGATTCTGCAACCTCAAAACTACCTACCCAGCCTACTACCTAAATTTTCTTCTTTTGGTTTGGGTGCACTTAGACTTGCAAACCCATCATTTTAATTTTTTCCTTTTTATACTTTCCTATCTACAAACTACCCTTTTTTCTTTCCAAGGGCCCAGATTAAACAGTTGGGCTCCTTTGATTCTCTACCTATCTAAGAATCTGCCAAGATTAAGCTGTTTGGACAGATTTTCATTCTCTATATTCTAAAAACAGGAAATTGAAATCTAGGGAGACCAAGATTAAGCTATTTGGTCCTCCCTTTAGCTGAAAATTGTACAAAACTGGAATAACTTCTCAAAATTTGGAAAGCAGTTAGATGAACTCTGAGTAGCCTTCTTTGCTTGGTGACTGTTTAGCAAATATGGAGCGTTGCAGCATGCAAAGTATGACATATTTGGTCTGTAAAAATGTCAATCATGAAATATGGGTAACCTACTGAAGCAGGAGGCTAACAGTCTCACAATCCAAGCTACTTTGATCCAAACTTCATGCTAATTTCCAAAGATAGCCTTGGCAACAACAAGGAAGCTCTTTGAACACAGAATTGTCAAATCAAGCACAAACAAGCATATATGGTCATTGATAATGGCAACCAAAATAGCCTACTCTTTCTTCCATTGGAAAAGGAAATCAAGTTACCAACCTTAAATCGTCCCTACTCACATTAGCTTGGATGGGTTAAAGATACACATTATCTTGTGCTAATCACTTGACGATAGATCAAACTATTGCCAAAAGATGGCATGATTTTTCCCAATATCTTATATGTTCTTACAAACAAAGATGAGAAGACTTATGAAAATAAAATCATGATAACAAGTGTAACTAATTGCTTCTTTTCCTTGAAGTAATATAGGTGGCATTTAAAAAATGAAAGGAAGACTACAAGAGAGGAATGCCACAAATGAAAAGATATTGTACTACATAAAATCCAAAATATAATGAAACTGTCAAATAATGGAGTAATTGATGGAGGAATCAATGGGGTCATTGGTGGTTGTTTGTCTCCTAAACATGAGAGCTACAATTATATGTTTACAAATACACTGTGATACATTCCCACTTTCCACTTGTCACCTAGTATTATTCTCATCTCTTCCTCCTTTCTTGCAAGTAATTGTTCCCTAAATTAGAAAAATGGAAACCAATATGTCTTTCCTCACAAGGAAGCCAGATGTTTGCCATTGATATGGGTGGCTGTGATATTTCTTTGGGTGATGAATGGGTAAGAACACTAGGACCTATCACCATGGATTTCTTGGAATTCTACATGAGTTTTCAAGAGAAGGGAAATTCCTACATGCTCAAAGGTTTCAAAGAAACCACTCGAGAAATAATCAACTACCATTGTATGGAAAATCTTCTTAAAAAGGGACGTTGGTTTGAAAATTGGGGATATGTGAAATTTGAGGGAAGACATATTGGTTTCCATTTTGCTAATTGACTAGGTGAAATACTCAACTATTTTCTATACTTCCTCATGGCTGACATGCTATGGGTGTTTGTCATGGGACCATGGGTCCATCAAAGTGGTTAGCCAATTTTTAGCCCAACATAATGAGTGTACCAAGCGAAATTTGTTGAGAGGGACCACAAATAATAGTATGAGTTTCCCCACAAAAAATGAAAAATTAGCTATTGTAAAGTGACACGACAACAATTAATGTTGTACAAGGATTTTGTTGAGCTAGGTCTCCTATAACAGTATTGGCAAGCCCTAGACATATTTTTTCAATTTGAGGGGAGTATTACTACGGTGATGGAATTCCAAAATTCCTGATACTACGAAATGTGTAGGAACATTATTATCTTTGTTGCAAAAGCTATGGATTAGAGGAAGAATCTAGGATTTGTAGGGTCGTATGGATAGAGGAGTGTCAATTTCTATAGCTCTTAATGTATCTATGGTTTCCATCAATAATACTCCACTAAACATTTCATGGCACCGACTAATGGTGATAGATTATACCCTTAGTCATACTACCCAATTCCCTAGTATGTGAGAGTTATCTCCCAAGTTTTATTCTGCATGTACTCATGGAAATAGGATGACTAATAGAGTTATGTAAGGTTGTTTTAAAGTGTACCAAGAAGGATTTTGATATACCTGAAGGAACATGGAAGATAATTCCACATGTAGGTGTATTTGATGCAGTGCTACTCAAATGGGTGCCAACATATGTTACAAAGGTGTTCAACAAGGTGATGCCTCTATTATTTTCTACATGTATTCCTCCCGAATTATAGGCTTGTCCATTGAATGATAGATATTTATGTTATTTAAAGATGTTGAAACACATCTCTAACCTAAATAATGTTTTTTCTAAAATTGGAACATGTGTTGGCATGAGAAAGTGCTCTGAGACCACTTGTATTTGTGGTGTTTCTTGTTAGTTGAAATAGAATATTTAGAGAAACAATGGTATAAATTAAATGTAGGAAGAAGTTAAATAAGATAGATGGAATACAACTGTGAAACGAAAATAATAGAACTAAAATTGGAAAATAACACTTTAAGCAATCCTTTATTGGTATTCCAAACAAAATGCAATGTTCACTTGCCTTTTCTAAGGGAGAATCTGCAACATGAGGAGCTCCAAATACTACAATATTCACTTGATAACCCATTACATAGCTTCTACTATATAAAATATATATATATATAACCACCTAATGGCCTTCCATTAATGAGGCCTCAACCACTAACTAATGGGCCTTCTTTAACAAGTTCACTTACATTTATTGATTTCATACTATACTACTGTGTAGAGAACTATTTAATAAAGATGGTTGTCAATATATTAACAATCTATTCCAATAACTATGGAAGGTAAGGTGGTTGTGGAACCCTAACAACAATGAAATGTTGTCACACTCAAACTTGACAAAGGCTTAGCTAGCCTAGCACTAAAAAAAAGATAATGACTTGACATGAATTAGTGACTTGGGAAGGACTAAAAAAATACAAATGAACCTCAAAATACAATAAATTCAATGCCCAAAAATATGGTGAGCCTTGATGAATATGAAAATTTTATGGTGAGTATAGAAAGTGGTGAGTTTGTTGGTGAGTTTTTTAGTCAGTGTGGGGGGCAGAGAAGAATCCACAAGACTCAATAGAAGAGTCTTGGATGAGTCAAACTACACTGGTACAATGTGTATAGTTATGACAATTCTTCTCTTGCATTTTATTTTTATGTGAGTGTTCTCTCATTGTTGTCTTTTGTGCACATATCAGATCTGTAGTTTTAGAAGCTTCTAGCTGTCAAGAGCTCTATATTTTTGCATTGGTCAATTCATTTCAGTACTATTTTGGATTTTTGTTCAAAAAGCTTGGCTATATGAATATACAATACTATGGTAGGGGTTTCTCTATTCTTATTTTTGAGTTACAAGAAAATAAACTAGTTGTTCTAAAAGTCAGGCCATGTTAATTGTGGAAGTGTTTCTAGGAAAACTAGTGTCTTATTGATCTACTAGTCCCACTAGGATTGGCAGCTATCCTAGAAACAAACAATCAAAGCAATTTGTGATTTCCTCTATGTGTGATAGATAAGAGAGAAGCAAAGGGACCAACCTAGATCTTCCGCTTGACTCCTTGCTTGATTTCTCTCTCCCTTGATACAGCTTGCGCCTCTTCTCCTACTTATCCTGCTCAGAGAATACCTATTGAGAAAAAGTAACAAAACACCATCAAAGCATCTTGATCTATTATATCATAAGCAATGCAAAATCAGAAATACATTGGACATACAATGGCATTCACAAATAACAACATTCAAAAATACATGATTGTATGGAGGAAAACTCAAAGAACTTTATTAAAATAGAAGAGAGAATTACAACCCAGCTATCTGATCCAATATCATCCTCCCAGCATCAAAGCCCTCTTCACAGCATGAAAATCAAGATCACCCAACAATACAATGCTCTTTCTCTGATACAAACTATCAGCACTTCCTTACAAATTACAAAATTCCAGCCTCTAGATCTCTCAAATGAGGGATCCATTTATAGATGTCTGCAAGGGCGTGAGTCATCTCTGGGTTTTTGATTAGTGTCATTCCACTTGTTTTTCTTGGTTCCACTTGGATATTTTTTGGATCTCTTACTCATCCCTGGGTGAATTTAGAGAGGCAAGTGTCATAGGAGAATTTTTTGGAAGATTCCATGAGAATCCACTTAGCAAACTATCTCGGACATTTGTCCATCCTCACTCATCACACCCCATAGAAGGCCTCTTCAGTATGCATCACACCTGGCTAGTGTAGAAGTCAGTATGCATCGCACCCTGATAGTGGAGCAGTCAGTATGGTCCAGTTTTCGCCAGTTTTGAGTGGTTTTTCAAGTGGAACTTTTGGGGAATGATGTAATCAGTGACCATGATCTTTATGTTATGAAACAACACTTTTAGGGGTTAAAGATCCCTTGGTTTATTGACATATAAGATTGGGGTTGCAGTGCCCAAATATGTCTATAACAGTTGCCCCCTAAAGCATGAAGTCGTAAATCTTTTGATGTCGGGTGAAATGCTTTATCATGAGGATCATAGGTATTCGAACTGGAAGGTGACCTATATAAGATACAATACAATACATCATCATCATATTATATTTCATGATCTAGATGAGGCGGGCATTCCCATGCTTAGCTTTATAAATTCATTTTCATGTACATAGGACAGATAATCGTCTGCAGTTGCAGATTAGTCATTCTTCATATGAAGAGTCATCTTCCCTGGCTTAGATGAGTATCTGTGCAGCTTCTGTGTACATTTGATGTCTTTAAATCCCTAAATATATCATAGCCCGGATGGATGAAACTAGATCCGGGGTCATCAAACTCATTCAATCTTCGCTCGATGTACAAGTCGATCCATGTCCCTAAAGCATGAAGTCGTAAATCTTTTGATGTCAGGTGAAATGCTTTATCATGAGGATCCGAGGTATTTGAACTGGAAGGTGAGATGTATAAGATACAATACAATACATCATCATCATATTATTTTCATGATCTAGCTAAGGTAGGCATTCCCATGCTCAGCTTTATAAATTCATTTTCATGTACATAGGACAGATAATCGTCTGCAGTTGCAGATTGGTGATTCTTCATATGAAGAGTCATCTTCCCTAGCTTAGATGACTATTTGTGTAGCTTCTGTGTACATTTGATGTCTTTAAATCCCTAAATATATCATAGCCCGGATGGATGAAACTAGATCTGGGGTCTTCAAACTCATTCAATCTTCGCCCGATGTAAAAGTCAATCCATGTCCCTAAAGCATGAAGTCGTAAATCTTTTGATGTCGGGTGAAATGCTTTATCATGAGGATCTAAGGTATTCCAACTGGAAGGTGACCTGTATAATATACAATATAATACATCATCATCATATTATTTTCATGATCTAGCTGAGGCGGGCATTCCCATGCTCAGCTTTATAAATTGATTTTCATGTACATAGGATAGATAATCGTCTGCAGTTGCAGATTGGTGATTCTTCATATGAAGAGGCATCTTCCCTAGCTTAGATGAGTATCTGTGCAGCTTCTGTGTACATTTGATGTCTTTAAATACATGAATATATCATTGCCCGGATGGATGAAACTAGATTCGAGGTCTTCAAACTCATTCAATCTTCGCCCGATGTATAATTCGATCCATGTCAAAAGATGTCCTGAGGTCGAACATGGAAAGACATCACCTGATTACTAACCAATAATGTAAGTTGTTAACAGCTGTGAGAAGAATCACCAATAATGATAATGACCCTCAAGGTACTACAGTACAATTCATGTGGTGTGAATATATGATTCGATATCGAACACCACGCAAAATCTTTTGGTTGAAGATCATTGATGTAAACCTGTCACCAGAAGTGAGAAACTTGCCATTGAGGCATGCAAGCTTCAAAGTACTGAAAGGGTTGTTTCTAAGTCAACTTCTTGGATAATGAGCTAATGCCGATAAGAAGTTACCCATCGTAGGAGGGCATTAATGTATACCACATCTATGACATGAAACGAAGCAAATGATTTTCTGGAGGTGAAAAACGATTTGATGATATAAGGTTCAGGAATGGCGGTCATGAAAAATGGAGGGTGAAGGCATTGCAATGGATGAGGCATTAACTGGATGGTGAATTCTTTGAATGAATTCTCTTGAACATACCGGCGACACTGAGATGGATTGGTAGCGTTAACCCCAAAAGATGGATGGTATGGAGGACCAATGGTGATATGACCAATGAATGGAATGACCCAACCCGACTCAATCATGGTGATGGAGTGAAAGTGTCATGTTCAAGAGCGACCTGCTACCAATAAAAATTTTCAAGTTTTCTTCCCTTTTTCCCCAGTCATTGTTGACTAGTACCTCTTTATTTTTGTCAAGCTTGAGGAGGATAACATATGCTTGTTCTATAATTTTCCCTTCGGGCAAACCTGTCGCTATGTTTTAGCGAGTTTAGCAACAGTGAAACTCATTCTTGCCTGGGTGGACAAGTTTGTCGCTATTGTTTTAATGAGTTTAACGACAAAGACAACTCGGTCCTTTTCATGTTTAGAGAGTTTAAAAAGCGACGAAAAGAAAACTCAAGTAATTCTTTTTCATAGCATAATCCCTTAAGTCTAAAAAAGATTAAAGTAATACAAAAGGGATGATGATTTGATCACCTTAGTGAGCTGAAAAAGACAGGCGCTCGAACTTTTTTCAAGAGATAATCCCTCAGGTCTGAAAAGTTTAAAATATTCAGGAGGGATGGCACTTCCAATCACTTTAGTGTGCTGGAAAGGCCAATAGCTAGACAATATTTTCATATTTAGCGAGTCTTAAAAGAGTTTAAAGCAGACACATTTTTTGAGGAATGAGTGGTGTTTAGGGTAGCGATTGGTTCTGGGTAATCTTGGAACTTCTCAAAACATGGTGATGTGAAGAGGGTGGCTAACATGACCACTCATTGCAGCTGTTCCTCAAAAAGGTAAACAAGCAAGTGGAAGCATATGACCGGCCAAAAGAATTGAGGTGATCGCAGGAACACAACCAAGGCTCAAAAGGCTGATAGCAGGGCAATCACAAAGGTTATTTACCGAAGGTGGGTTCATTTTTTAATGAGCTTGAACTCTAGGGGAACATATGCTCAGTTGGAAAGTTCATTTTTTAACGAGCTTGAACCTTGCGGAAACATTGCTCATTGCCTTTTTATGTAGACTAGAAATGACCAAACTACAAAGCTAAAAAACAATAAAAAGCTAAAGAACTACTGAGGTTAGGTAGGATGGTTTCATTAGCAGTTTAGACAAAACACTTCCTTTGCTTCGTTAGCAGTGCAGAAAAAGGTGAATGGTGGATTAGACCAATCACCTAACCTAAGAAGTTGAAATCTAAAAAGCTAAAAAAACTAAAAAGCTAAAAAATGAAATTGGTCATTTTTTGCTTGCATAAAAAGGTTTACATGCCCCCTGGCATCGAGAAAAGGAAAGTCTCCAGGTAACCATATGGAAATCACTGCAGTTAAGCAGGATTGTTTTTGTCAGAGGAGCCAGCGAAACACTTCCTTAGCTTTTTCCATCAAATAGACAAAGGTGAATGGTGTGAGATAACACCTCCAATCACATAACATATAGGGAAACCTATCTTTTCAACTGGGTTTGTCTACCTAAGCAGACTAGGGTGCATGCCCCCTAAGCTTCGTTACATTCACCAGACTACTCACAGTAATTAGGTGGATGGAATGAATTCTGAAGAGACATTCTCAATGCAAAAGGACCATTTAGGGATGATGTTTGACTTGAAGCTGTGTTTGAACCGGGAAATGAAAGTTGGTCAATAGTGACAATTTTGCCTTCATGCAGGAAATACATCACTCAAAAGAGTGTTGAAACAATAGCTTCCATGTTGTAAACATAGTCACGTCTGAGGAGTAGATTTTAATCTAATGGTCCTTGGACTACCATCACGTTCAAGTGAAAGGTTTTCCTTCTCAATGTTATTGGCAACTTAGGAAGGATCCCTAATGGTCGAGTGGTTCCTTTGTTAAATCCTAACAAATTCTGTGTAATAGGCATAAGCGATGGCGAACCAAGTGCTTTCCAAGCAGTTGAGGAAAGGATACTCACTGATGCCCCTTCATCTATGATAGTACTAGACAAGATAATTTTGTAAACTTGTACTATGATCCGAAATGGTACATTAGAAGGAAGGCCAAATCTTGCTAGTTGATTCCAATCAAAGGAAACGATTACACTGCTTGGAGGGGGTACCGAATAAATGGGTGAAATAATCCCTTGAGTCATGGGAACTAGGAGATTCTCTTCCTTTTGTGAAGGAACGAGTGGATTGTCCCCAAGTTCATCAAACTCTGATGTGACAAAAAGAATTTGAATAGTATTGTTCTTACTCTCTTTGGGAGTGGTATCATCCAAAGGTGGACCTTCTGAAGGTAGAACTGGGTCGACTACCATTTCAACCTATTGACTTTGGTCCGATATGGACTCAAAAGATTCACTTTCAACGATAGGTGTTTCGACCGACGGTTCAGTTAAGTCAGTCGGATTTTCAACAAGTAAAGGACTAGAGGAGAGTTTCTTGTATTCAGGTGGAAGTCGTTGCGGTGAAGTAGGACGGTTATCCAAGACTCTTTTGGCTTCATCCAAAAAAGGACAACGGTGAAGAGAATGATTACCTTCACATAACCTACATGGAACTCTGACCCTTCCTTTCTATCCATTGACTTCATTATTACTAGTTGATGTTGTGCTATCAACATGATCACTAGAGGTTGATGACACCTAACAGTGCGAACGGGGAGACCATTCTCTCAAGATCTTAGGGATGCACAGGCATTCTCGATGAAAATGGTCTCCTTCGCAAATTATGCATGGATGTCTAGGTTTGGAAAGGTTAATGTGCAGATTTTCACCAGATGCTGCATGGTTGCCCCCTTGCTTAACTGACTTCTTCTTCTTCTCCTTCCCTTTCTTATTTTTCTTGGTCACTCGGTTACTAGCATCACTATTTTCACCAAGCGAAGAGGAATAAGGGGAGGGAGACACAAACGGAGTAGAAGGTGAAGGGTCAACTTCAGTATCAATTGGTTGCTAATTCGATTATTGAGGAATCACGTTATTTTGAACCACAGAGGTTGAGAATAGACATACTGGCACGCCAATAGTAAGTCCTGGAAGGGACAAAGTGGCCATATGAGGTGCACCAATATTTCTCTAAGATGTGAAAGGACTAGGAATCCCCTCCAAAGGGATTCCTTGATTGGTGGACTCCATTATCTCAACCTAAGACCAATGAAGGAATAGGGATGTTATTCATAAATTAATAAATTTTAATGACGCTTTGACACAACTTTTGCTTTTTCAATTTTTAAGAGTCGAGAAAAAGCTAAATATGACTCTAATCCCCTTCGATTTTTAATGAACTTGAAGTGACAAGTGCTCAGATGGACCTTTTATTTTAAGGAGTCGAAAAGGAATGAAAGTGACTACTTTGGAGATCTAGACAGAGGGATTACCAAACCAATCACAAAACTGCAAAATACACCTTGGTGATAAATTAAAGAGAAATTACCAAGGACTTATGTACGATAGACAATCTTCCCGAATGTTGTGTTCAGTGCATTGCGATCGATAGGGCAGCAGACATGGCTTCCTATGGATAAAGGATATAAGCCTATAGTGGTCTCCCAATATATACGTGATGGTACAAGGAGCACAAGTCCGTGCTAGCACTTGTCATATCAAAGAGGAGGAATCACCCAACCTTCGATGAAAATGATAGTTACTAGATTTTACGACACTATAACATGTCTCTAGCCTAGACCTCTAGATGTGTTGCGTTAGGCTCCAAAGCATTGTTAAGTTCATTGAAATTTATTTTAGAGTTGATCTTGTTTAGAAGTTTTCCTTTCAATGGTTCACCGCGTGATGTAGATGTAAAATTCCTAAATATGCAATCTAAAATGATAAACAATCGTTGTTCATTTTTAGCAATGAAAATCCTAGCTACTAAGGAAAGAATATTATGATTCTTTCAAACAAAGAGAAAAGAGCACACACTAAATGCACTTTTCCTAATTCATTTTTCACACACTGTCTAAATGCAAATGCAAATGCATGTATTTGTTTTTCATTCCCCTTAATGTGAAGAATGCCAAAAGGAAAGCTAAGTATAGATCTGAAATATTTTCTTCAGAGCGAAATTTCGACAATTTCTTTTTCAAAATAGAAAGAAAGACTAAACGACACTTTTCGATTTCGAATAGAGAATGATTTCAACACTTCAAAATATCAACAAATAAAATCAAATACATGACAAAAAGTTCAACCGACTATCCAAGGAAGGAAGGCTCAATGACACTTCTCTTTTTGATACAAAACGACAGTTACAACACTTTTTTGCACCAAAACGACAGTTCGATTTAAGCAACTTTTCGCCAAAGGATTGCAAATGATGGACAAATACATAAAAACATTTGATAATCCTAATCAATGGAGGCTGAACTATGTAAAGCAAGGAGGCTTCAGCAATGAGATACTATTCATAAGAAGCAAAACAATTGAACAGAGCTGAAAACAAGGACAAAAACCCCAAATTCCAAGGAGAGAGATAGGATTACTCAGTCATCCCACCTATGTTTCACAAAAACAGGGATGCATCTCACCTGCTACAATCAAGAAGTGCTAATCATACTGGCTTCCAGTGACAGACAGTGCGATGGGCTAGGGAGCACAACCGAGATGGGTTTTGGCTCAAATTTGCAGCTGATTTCAGTGAGTTAAGCTGAGATATTATGGATAGTAAAGAGAAAAGTACAGGGGTATGATCTTGGAAGGTTATTGAAATACCAACAAGGCATCTAGAATGCTTGTAAGTTAGATGTTCAAATCATAAACTAAACCAGAGATTGACTGAAGCAGTATTCATCTACTTTGCAATTGCAGAGAAAGAGCAGTTCAAAGGCTATCTGGCTAACTTCAGGCTCCATCTATAGTTTATAAAATATATAATCAACAACAAACAAAAAAACTATTCGATCCCCAGTGGAGTCGCCATTTTTTTTCCGGGAAAACTAGTGTCTTTTCGATCTGCTAGTCCCACTAGGATTGGCAGCTATCCTAGAAACAAACAATAAAAGTAATTTGTGATTTCCTCTATGTATGATAGATAAGAGAGAAGCAAAGGGACCAACCTGGATCTTCCATTTGACTCCTTGCTTGATTTCTCTCTCCCTTGATAGAGCTTGCGCCTCTTCTCCTACTTATCCCGCTCAGAGAATACCTGTAGAGACAAAGTAACAAAACATCATCAAAGCATATTGATCTATTATATCATAAGCAATGCAGAATTAGAAATACATTGGGCATATAGTGGCATTCAAAAAAAACAACATTCACAAATACACGATTGTATGGAGGAAAACTCAAACAACTTTATTAAAATAGAAGGGGGGATTACAACCCAGCTGTCTGATCCAGCATCATCCTCCCAGCATAAAAGCCCTCTTCACCTCATGAAAAACAAGATCACCCAACAATACAATGCTCTTTCTCTAATACAAACTATCAACACTTCCTTACAAATTACAAAATTCCAGCGTCTAGATCTCTCAGATGAGGGATCCATTTATAGATGTCTGGAAGGGTGTGAGTCATCTCTGGGTTTTTTATGAGTGTCATTCCACTTGTTGTTCTTGTTTCCACTTGGAGATTTTTTGGATCTCTTACTCATCCCTGGGCGAATTCAAAGAGGCAAGTGTCATAGGAGAAGTTTTTGGAAGATTCCATGAGCATCCACTTAGCAAACTATCTCTGACATTTGTCCATCCTTGCTCATCGCACCCCACAGAAGGCCTCTTTAGTATGCATCACACCTGGCTAGTGTAGAAGTCGGTATGCATCGCACCCTGACAATGGAGCAGTCAGTATAGTCCAGTTTTGGCCAGTTCTGAGTGGTTTTTCAGGTGGAACTTTTGGAGAATGATGTAATCAATTGACCATGATCCTTTAGGGTATGAAACAACACTTTTAGGGGTTAAAGAGCTCTTGGTTTATCGACATATAAGATTGGGGTTGCAATTCCCAAATATGTCTATAATAGGAAGGAAAATATCGATTAAAACCATGGCATACAAATTTTAAATTTCAACCCTTTCATAGGAAAAATTGAAACTATGTAATTATGAGTTTGACTCCTAAATTTGTTAACACAATTTTGGTATGAATCAACCTTGAAGAGTATTGGAAATTTTATAAGGAAGTACCTCACAATGTAACCTCCCATAGTTGGTCACATGTCTTGTACTATTATTTTTGGAAATGGATCTTCATATAGGTCTTCCCCTGAAATTAAATGTTTTTACCTAGAAGCTGGTTTTAGATTATGAAAAGATTACCCTTCAATGTCAGTATTGCCATGAATATAGCATATAGCCCCACTATTTCCATCTCCATAACCTAACTTCTAAAGGAAAGAAGGGTTCTGATATGCAAGGAGAAGGGAAAAAGGATAATGGGTTACTCAAGCAAACCTAAGAAAGTGAAATATTGAGGAAAACCCTCATCAGATACTGAAGTGAACTTGGAAGACAACTCCAATTTGAATACAAATAAATTTAAAGAAAGAAAGCCACAAAACAACAGAGAAGAAACCATCATCAACTGCAAGTTCAAGAAGGAAGAAATTCAGCTAATTAACCGCAAGGTAAGAGGTACAACAAAATAAAGTTTTAGTTAGGAAAAAGAGGTAGGAAAAGGAAAAGAATGTTGAGAAAAGATGAAAAAATAGTTGAAACTGTGTACAAACAAAATGTCAAGTTAGTTTTAAAACTTCCATACAAGTAGTAAGGGCTTTCATTGCAAACGTTACATCTCTAGTAAAATTATTTTGTTCCTATTAAATAGTGAAAGATCCTAGATCTAAGTGATTTCTGAGAAAATTGGTGAGAAATAGAGTTCAATCTAATATACCTATTTAGTCTGAATGAGGGAAAGAAACCTAAGAGAACAAATCATATTTGATGAATCAATGAATCATTAATTAACAACAAACAAATCTATTATACTCTGAAGTGACAATTTTCAAGTCAAGTATTATTTTTGTTACTTTTGACTACCGTTTCTTTCATCTAGTTATCTTACAATAAATTATGTTTGGCATACTAAAAACAACTACTCATATGAGTCCTTTGAAATAAAAACTACTAATGGGTACAAGTTTCTTCTTTTCAATATACGCTTGTCCTTGGTTTGTACCTATTGAAATCTTACATTTCTTTGACAGGAGGAGTTTTCCCATGTTTTTGGTTCTTATAGTTACAAAAATTGGCTCCATGAAAACTTGGGTGAGACGAGAGAGTAAGTGATCGACTCAAACATGGGAAAAACTTAGGAAAACTAGGCTAATGTTTTTGAAAAGAATGACAATTTTGTACTGGCCAAGAAGTGAGTTTGACTTGCCAGCAAGTCAGTTTGGCTTGTTTTCTCTATTGTCCTAAGTTTGAATAGGAAACTATAAAATTTTTGTAACAATTATCTTCATAATGTTATCAAGTTATAAATACATATTTTTAATGTAGTGGAAGACTAAAAGAGGAATACGGAGATGCAAATAAATATGATAGTAGGGATAGTAGTTATACCACACAAGAGAGTTTTGACATCTCCCAAAGAATGGATGACAGTGAAGAGGACTTCCTAGATCCAACTGTGCCAAAAATTTCCACCAAAGTTCCACTTCGAACTTGAAGGTTGATATTTTGAGGAGTGGATTTGGATTCCTCTTCATCCCAAAATAAAGTACTATTTTCAACTACAACACGAATCTCTTTGTCTGGCGGTAACCTTTCGACTACCTCAGGATCGAGATCCTCGTTGGTCATATATTTGACAAGTCTATCCAAGGACACCATTACATGTGAGATAGATATTAAAGCTTGAGGAAAGTTCCTAATGGGTTCTTGAAGAATTTTGAAAATAGATGTTGCAGTGAACACCTTCCCTGCTATAAGTTTCTCTCCTACAAAAATGCATGTTGTGAATGTCACTATTGAAAAAAGTGAAGGCATGCTTAATGTAGTGAATATCACTACTGAAACAAGTGAAGGCATTCTCCATAGAGTAGTTATATTCACTGAAATAGAATACATAGTTTTGTAGAGCCATTCATATTCGGAATTCCTAAAAGACTCTACACGTGTTTCAAAATGGTCTTCCCATGCTTGAAGTTTTATAATGCTAACATAATTCAAAAACTCATTAGTTGTATAAATATCACACATTTTCATTAATTGGAACTGATATATCCTATTTCTATTGGATCCCCAAGCTACAATTATGATTATTAGTGCCATGTAAACAAAACCAGACAACATAGAAATGCCCAAAACTCCAAACAGTATTGATAAAGTGGCCCCAATTTGTAGAGGCACCATCCAAATGTAATGGAGTTACAACATCGTATCTGAAAGTTGTTGAGCATCCATAACCATGTAATTTACAATTTGTCCAACACCATGAGCTTTCCTACTGGATCTTGACAATCTTAAACCCTTTTTATATAAAGTTGTGATCATAGCAGACCTTATTAGCATGCCCAATTTCTGACATTGAAAGTTATACTGATGAGAACAAAGAACCTCAATGGATTTTTCTTAAAATATTATCAATACAAGGACAGAGCCTTCATAAGGAAATATCTATCTCCAAATTTAAAATCAACACATTTTTGTATCAAAATTGGGCCAATATACATCACACACAGTTTTGCAATGGCAAAGGATGTAGTAAGTGCAAGATTTGGCAAAAAGCATCGAAACAATGTAAGGTGTACAGGGTGTTGGTGTTCCACTATGTCATTAGACTAGTTTAATTTTAAAAGTTCAAACATATTTTCAGCACTATCATAAGGTGCCAGTGCAGGAACATCTGTCAATTGCAAGTAATTTCTATAACCTTTGTTCAATGCATAATTCATCCATCACCATGTATCCCTTGATAGAATACCTATTGTAGGATAAGGGGTTATTAATTTTTTCTCAGTGCCAAGATTTAGAGTGCTACAATCTAGAAGAGGTTCGTGTAATTTATTTTTTTGTTTCTTTAACAATGGGGATTGTTCAGACTCCCTTTGAGGGCTAGTGAAAGCAGAAATCCATGGGTATGGAAAATTATCAATGCAAAAAGGTAATCAAGAGGGATAATATTATATGGATTAGGAGTTGTGGACATGAACATGATTATTGCTGAGATAAAGAATTTTTTATTCAAAATGAAATTTATAAGCCACCAGTGATATAGAGACTTTGGATTTGTTGTAGCTTTGAATTTATTCTCATGTCCAATTTACTACCTTAAATACAATCCATGAAAGTGCTTGGACTAGTGTGTATATTACCTCATGGATAACCCATTTAGTTCTAAGGCCTAGTTTTCCAAATCTCCAAATGCAGAGACCAACATGCATTAAAATTATAATTATTGTGACAGCTAAATTTTCTATGGATTTGAGACTAACTTTCACGCTCTGGCTCTAGCTCCGGCCCTAGATATTGGTGTTTTGAGGTAGTTATTTTTCCTCTAATGATATATTTCATGAACACGATAATTTCTTCACCAAGAATTCCAGATAAAGCAATAAGAAACCAATGTTGAAAAGGATGAAAATTTTGCATTGGGAACATGGATGTGAATATCTACTATCTTGATGCTAGGGCACTCTATGTGTTCTGGGTGATAATACTTGTGATATCTAGTTTCTTTTTGTCAAATTCCTACTCTTCCCTTGGCTTCTGGGTTTGTGATTTTGTACATACCTTGCCTACCTTGTTGAGATGCCTATCTATATTCGCCAGATTGATATGATTTGTTCCAAAAAATATCACTCTCCCGTTATTAGCAATGCCTTTCTCACCTTATTTTCCTCTTGAGCTCTCAAACCCTTGTACATAATGAAAATATGGATTCTACAACCAAATATAGAACGCAATTCAATATTGACATGTTCCTCTTGAATTCTATAATAGAATCTAAGGGATTATGTGCAGAGGAAGAGCATTGAACCCTCTCCAACCCTGCAAAAGGAAGAAGAGTATCGGGTAAGAGATTATGCCCATAGGAAGAGAATCGTACGCTCTCCCAACCTGGTAAGCAAGAAAAGTAGTGGGTAAGAGATTATGCGCAGAGGAAGATCATCGAACAAGAGACTTGAAATCAATACGTAAATATTTGATATTTCATACAAACATGTATCTATTCTACTTTCATATAGAGTCCCTGGGGCCAACAATAAGTTGAGCGGGAAAGAAACGAAATCTCTTAAGTGATATTGGGTGGAGGGCATACATGGGAGAAAATATTATTGCATATAGTTAGAGGATGGATCTCCCTTACTAGCAAGTCTTCTCCTGTAAAGAGCATCAAGTTACTCATCTGATGGATACAGGGGTGCAAGAGCAAATTAATTTTTCCAAGTATTGTATTGTTAATGATTTATGGGTTAATTCCTAAGTGGTATGTAGCAAAGAAAGGCCCAACCTCTATTTTTGAGGGGTCCACATTAACTGTGTGTTATTCCTCATGTTAATTCTCATACTCTGGATGAGTGAACTAGCTTACAAAGGCATGAGTAGAAGTAGAGAGACATTCTCTCAAAAACAGTGGCACATACTCTATGTCAAATCGTCCCAGCTCCAATAATTGAAAAAGAGGAGGGTCTTATTGCTACTTACAGGCAGAGGATCTAGTTGGGAGGTTATTTCTTGTTTTCTCATGATACACTCTTGACCTGGGAAAAAAAAATTTTCTCATGATATTCTCTTGACTTGGGCAACATTATACATCTCCAAAATTGTATAACTACTGAGGAGGATGTAACTTAGGCATTTGGAACTAAAAACCAAGAAGGGACTCCAATACTAAATCTGCCAGGAAGCCTAGCACAAAATAGAGTTTATTTATAGTAAAATACCCTAGATACTGTGTTATAAGCTTTGAGTCCTTTCCCAACCTGGTAATGAAGAAGAGTAGCGGGGAAGGAGGGAAATTAAATGATTAGATTTTAACAATTTCTCAATTTGTCAATTGAGTAGCGGGAAATTAAATTTTTGGGTCGATTTTAGATTTTAGAGTAGCCCAAGATTATATTTTAACAATTTATCAATTGTTTATGTTGCCACTATTGAGTAGGAGGTTTTTCCACATAGAGGGGTCTAGAGAGTGATGATTTTGGCTTGAGTTATCAATAAAAATTATAAAAAATCTCATTTTGAAAAATGTCTTTAGGATCTATCATATGAAAGTATAAAATACCTCCCTAAGCAAGTATGTTCATATAAAGAGGGAAAGAGAACATGAGGTTTACACATAAGGGGAATATTAACTAACCCTAAAGGAGGTGGAAAATATACCTAATTCTATGAATACTTTTATTAATAAACTCAAATAGTCCTACGTATCCAATTACTTTTGGGGAATAATGTTATTAAAAAACTTCAAGTAGTTGTAGGTAGCTCAGAAATACCTTATTAGAAGCTAGCCATAGTTTAGTGTACATTAGTCATTCACATTAGTCATTTTTAGTTGTGCTACATATTAGTTAGTCATACATTTTAACCCGCAACTAAATTAGTCATTTATGTTAGTTGTTTTTAGTTGGGTCACTTAAAATTGCTCATTTTTTGTAGTATTTCACTTAGAAAAGTTGTGGTTGCTAACTTTTTTAGTCACCTAGTCACTAATTTCTCATTTTCTACTAGTGATTGTAGGTTTTAAATAGAGGTTTTCCCGGCTGCAATGTTGTTCTCCCCTCGATTTCAAAAAATGGTTGAGAGGTATTTTCACATTAATTTGAAATTCGTTGCGTGTCATGCGAATTAAACAACTAGATGTCTAAGGCTTTCAAAACCTTTTGATTTCGGTTAAACTTCCTCTTTCAAGTGTTCTTTGAAACCACTACTTGAAAATTTGAATTTCAACCTAAATTGTAGATGTTTTCTCTATAACCTGCTAATTTTGGTAAGTGATGATATTTCAAAATGTTTCATTTTATTCAATTAGAATGGTATTCATAAAAATGTTAATTATTTGTTTTATTGTCCATACAAGTGACAAAAAGGGAAAAAATAACAAATCCCCCACTTTAAGCAAAGTAGTGCAATGGGATAAAGAAAGACTAAAAGAGGTAGAAGATCTAGAACCAGGAAGTTATAATATGAAATCAACTTTGATTTCCAACACCACTTTCAAAATGTAAGACACATGTATGATGAAAGAAGAGGAAATTTATAATTTCTGAGAATAGGGAGTGGCTAAAGTCAGGCAGTTCTAGTAAGGAAAAAATGCACAATACGAGAACATGAAAAGTATAAAATTACACAAGGTTGTTGTTAGGGTTAAAATCTGCTTATTATGACATGATACAATGGATTTTGGGTCATATTGACATTCGTACACACATAGTTAAAAATTATAATAGAAATGTGATAGCATCCTAGAGGTCATACACACTTTCAACAATTTATAAGCTTAGTTCTCCTGAACTATTCTTTACTTCTAAGTTTCTTGATAATTTAAACAACACAATTTTTAAACAAAGTGGCAAAAATTATGATAAAAAGATTGAAGACTGGTTGCGGGAAGAGAAAAATAACTTCAAACTCAAATCATCTAAGGATTACCATGTTGTTATTTTCAAAAGAAGTTTTAGGTTCATTGTCAAAATGTTTTCCAAATTATATGGGGAAAAGGACCCTGAGAATTGCAAATCTCAGTGGTTTTCATTAATTCACAGTATCCACCATGACTCAAAACATTTCAATTGGGCTGAAATTCTATCTCAAAACTTGACAAATGCTTTGAAGTTAGAAATTCCATGTTCTTCGAGATATGAACACATTTTTTGTGTGTTTGTTTATCTCTTGGATATTGTGATTTCCTTTGTCCTCTTTGCTCTCATGAAGTGGAATTATCCCACTGATGATCAACTGCCCATTCAAAATTATGCTTCATTTTAATGGGAAAGTAATTATAAATTTCATTTTTATGAAATTTGCAACTATGTAATGATCCCTCTACATGAAGTCATGTTTGACATTGCTCCTCCAAGGATTATCCAAGAGCTGAAAGAGGAACTTGATCAAATAGGAGGTTGGCTGGTTGAAGATTTTTTTTCCTATATCAGAATATATGGGAGAGAGGTTGGTGGACATGTATTTCCAAGGTACATTCCTGAAAGAGTTTCTCTTAGATAAGTAGAAAATCAAATAACATTAAATGGTCAAGCATGAAAGATGAGTGAACTTCAGAAGAAGATTTGGACAAGTTTCTCAATTATGTTTGGAAGAATAAAATTGAAGGGTAGAGGTCATGCATTCAAGGAAGCTAAGGAACTTAACAGTCTCTAGTTTCACTCATTACCCCATTTTGATTATGATCGTATTGGAATAATAAATGAACATTATAAGGATATAAGCTATATAAAAACTTTTACACATAAAAATCCTCATGTCGATGATGTTTTCATAAATATTTATAGTTTTGATCAAGAAATTAAAGGAGGAAAACTAATGAGTGTCGAGGATAGGGAAAATTTTCAGGAATTTAGATAAAACACTTATGAATATTTTCTTAAACAAAAAAGTATCATGTCTTCTATTCCAATTGAATATTTGAAATCTCTTGAATATCTCAAATTTAATTTTACTCAGCTTCTTTTAGAACCAACATCTTCTTCTGAGCAATTTGAAAACATTCAAATTGAAAATATACTTGATGTTTATGTTATAGTCCAGCAATCAGTGAGTCTAGAGGCTAGCAAAGATGTTAATTTTAAAGAACAACAACAACAAGTTCAGATTATTAAAGAAAACATGATAATAACAAAGGTTAATGACCAGAAACAAGAAGCAAAGCATCAAGAAACTAAGGAGAATGTTTTTCACAAAGACATTATTATCCTTGATCCTTATGAGGAGACCACCCAAGAAGACTTACAGTCCAAAAAATGTGTTGAACAAACTAAAGAGATGGATACAGATAAAAAGGATGAACAAGAAATTGTCCATTCAACATTCACAAAGAGTGTTGATAGAGACAAAGTCAATTGAAAAACACAATAAAACCACTGACCTTTCAGTACCATAATTGACCCCCACAGTTTCCATGACTCCCATCTCCACAAAAATTCCTCTAACTTCATTTCCATGGAAAATTTTAGGGGCTAATGTTCGCCAAGTGGGCTAATTTTCCATGATTTTTCCACAAAAAAGATTCACCAATTTCCAATCTTTATAAAAGATGATGCACCCAAATTTTAGAATATAAAATTATTTTACCTTCAAAATCACCAACATTATATAGAGACTATATATAAAATCATTATAAATTTGAATAATTTTGCAAATATATCAATAAACATTTTATAGTTTTGCATATTAAGGATTAGTGAGATTCACCAATGTTTTTAAACTTCAAGAAAATTTTCCATCCTTAAAATTTTCCTTGTTCATTTCTTTTTAAGTGTGTCACTGAGATGGAACTAGTATCTGAAATTGTTCAATATTTAATTGAATATTGTTTCAACACACAGACAAAATCCATTGTTAGAAGGGAAAAGAAGATGATACTTGACCCTTGAAATCGTGTATGAACATGGATGGCAGCCAACTAAATATGTGAGACAAAAAGATGAAGAAACTTCATGGGCCCTTGGTGCATTTGTTAATTGTCATCATTATCATGTCATTGAAATTAGAATAGCTTATTAAAGTAAGTTGCATATAATTAAAGAATTAGAATCGGAAATCAAAAATAACAAAGAATTTAGTGAAGAGAGTTGGAAAGCTCGTTCTATAGCCCTAGTTAGAGGTTTTACTATTGAAAGAGCCAACTTAAAGCACCAATTTGAATGTAAATTGAATGAATTAGAACTCAAGCATTCCCAACATATTCAGTAAATGAGAAAGGTAGATGAACAAGGTAACCAAATATTGAAAGAAGTAGCTAAAAGAAAAGTTGAAGTTACGACTGCAACATTAAAAGAACAAATTTAAACTCTATAGTCTCAAGTGAAACAGGATCATGATGCCAAGCAAAGTCCAAATGGATTCAAAGAACATGTAGTGCAGGTTAACCAAATACTGAAAAAATATCAAGCTAGATTCTATAGAATAATGGATAAAAATTGTAGACTTTATTATGAGATTGTGAATCTCAATGAAACTATTGAATCTTTGGTTGAGGAAGATAAAAGTGTTAAAGAAATATTTTCATTAATTCTCCAATGGGAAAATCAATTAAAACCTCAACACATTCCTAAAACCACTAAGAAGGAAAGGAGATTCATTTATGCTTCATTAAACCGTAAAGAATTAAAAGCAAAGGAAATCCAAGTGTGTACCAAGAAAGTCATTAACCATTGCATCAAGGTATGAGAGATTGGGATATACTTCCTTGAAGAATTTGATCTTCCTGGATCCAAATCAAGAAGAGAAATAGTCCCAGGTTCTTTGAATCAACATCAAAAAATAGATTGCACAATAGAAGATTTGAGAAAGGTGATTGAAACCAAAATTTGGACACAACAAAATTTACAAAAGTTTATGCAATCTCCTTTTTAACAGATCAAACTAATTTCAAAATTTTCTGTTAAGTATTGTAAAAAGAAAATGTTTATTCAGAATTTAGTGTTAATGTGCTAGGCCAACATTGTTCATTTCCATCTGATTCACTTTTTAACAATTTTTCAGGTGTTTACATTTTGGGTAAGATTTATCCAAACAAATGCTCTGCATTTGCTTACCATTGAATATAAGGACCAAGAAGACGAAAAGGAAGTTTGAAAGAGTTTGACACTTTTTCTGGGAAATTATCCTGACATAAGGATAACACTTCATTTTTAGCATCATCATTGAATAAATAAAATCCTAAATATTTTGTAAATGTTCTAGTATCTATATGGCCTCTTTCATTGGTGTAACAGTCAATGAGATGTGGAGATTGAGACCTGTATTCTATAATCAATTTTTGAGGCTAAGCTTTTTTTAAGAAAAAATTTAGCATTGAATTTTTTTATGAGTTATGCATCTCATGTCGTGTCATCATTTAAATAAATTAGTTAAAAATGCACATGGTACTCATTTTCTAACATTATTCATATTCAACTCTGATTAAATCTTGTGATATTCTATTAAAATTTCTTAAGGAATGTTGTGGTGTATTTTTACTCTCATACAAATATTAGGAACTATTTCTTGTTTATGTTCTTATTTTCCACTGAAATATAAAATCAAAACAATTTTTATTGTAATTTTATTTTAACAACTTCTTCAGAAACACCTTGTGCGGCTAGCTAGAGCGGGATTCCTGTGATATTCAAACACATAATAGTTTCTCTTAAATATTATGTTTGAATAAAACCCTCATCCCACCACCTTCACTATTATTTGTTCCATCAAATCAAAATTATTGTTCATCAACAATAGTTTGTACATTTTTTTGTAGATAAATATAAGTACAAACATATGTCATATATTTTCCCTATTTTTCAATTTAATCCAGATGGAATCATCACTACTAAGGAGCACATTAAATAGTTTTTGTTATCCCTCAAACTAGGAGAAGTTTAACATGAGCATCAATTCTTTGTTGTATATGTTGCATGTGTTGACAGATCCTCTAAAAATGTTTGTCAAAATCTGCGAACATAGGTCTATGAATGGTTTTTTCAATGCTATATTATTATAGGTTTGTTGTTAGCTACTCATATTATTGTATTTACTATTAGGAATCTAAATCATCGGGTCATTCATAGGAAAATGTAAGGTTCTATGCCTTCCTTTTGCTTTAGTCAAATCTAGACAAATGCATTTGCATCTTAGATTAGCTACATTTAGTTATTAGTTCAAAAGACCATCAATGGTTGACCCCGACCATAGTTAGCAAAACCCCAACCCAGTAATGGCTACAAGGCTACATTTTGATCTAATTGTATGTTTTTAGTAGGAAGAACACATGATATTAGCGAAGATCATTTGGACCCATCGACTAAAGAAAAGCGATATTTTTCATTTAGACATCTTAATCAATTCTAATGTTACATGTTACAATTTAAAAATTGTTTAGGAAAATAGAACATGTCAATTGATTACCTACACACTGGAAACATAACACATTACTAGCCAAACCAAGTCATAGTTGCAAATAATCCACAGAACTCTCTGTCATTTCTCAGGAAAAAGTATGATTATGAAGAAATTTATATTGAATTTGATACAATACAAAGGAATGGAAATGAACCCATGGGAAAAAAATTTCAAAGGTTATGGAATTTTTTTGTAGGTTTCCTAAAAGTAATAGAGCATCCACCCAATAAACCGTTGATTAGCTTTCATACCTTCTCTTTGCCCCTAAAGAAAATGTGATTCCCTTAGACAATGAGAATAATTTAATGCTGTGCAGACTATATTTCTCTTGACTTTTGAAATGTGCAATCGAAATTTTCACAAATGTATTGTAGATTCTTAGTTCCATTGCTAGTTGGGATATTTTTGAAAAGAAATTTATCAAGAAGTTTAGTGAAAAAAAAAACCATTCTAAATTATCGAAATGTCAAATATTAAAATGAATTCTGCTCAATAAATAGAATATTTAAACCGAAGATTCCATTCTATTCCTAATGGAAAATTGAAGACATGAAGATCATGTCTTAACTGAGATTTATACTATTTTCCTTCCCTCAAATGTGGCTTTTTTTCACTATTGAAGCATATAAAGCAATATGAACTATAAATATGAAACCAGCTTTAAATGCTGAAAAACAAATTCTTAAAATAACATCCAAACAACTTTTTGATTAGGGGAAAACCAAAACAATTGCTAAAAAAAAGCTTTTAACTAGTAAAACTAAAACATTATGTTTTATTTTATTTTATATATTAACTAAAATGTTATCTTTTAATTTATTTTAATAATATAAATAATTAATATATGAATTTCATTACGTTTCTTTCCCAAATTTTGTAGCGCTAATTTTAAAATAATGGCTTTATTTTTTTAAATGCCCATTTATAACTTATAATTTCATAATAATAAATATAAAATACTTTTAAAAAATAATGATTTTTTAAAAGGTATTCAATCACACAATGCAACGTTATGATAAGTTCTATGGGTTGATTTCTTACGAGGGTTGATTTCTTAGGAAGGTATTAGGAGAGCCAACCCCGACTATGGTGATTGTATTAGCTATTGAGATTATTAACACACAACGATCCCTAGCAAGCGCGACTTTGTTTCTAGCTAGTTAGTCTATTACAACCAGGTCAATTTAATTTAAGAAATGCTATTACAACAAGGTCAATTTAATTTAAGAAATGCATGCTTCAGATAGATGGTCAATTGAGAAAGGTCAGAAAATCTAGAGTTTTCAACAATGCTTTTAGTATTTTTTAAGAGATAGAAAAATAAAGAAAAATTTAAAAAATAATAGAAACATCTATTTTTTAAAACATTATATATATATATTTTTAAGTGATTTTAATATTAAGTTAATTTATTATATAAATAGAATATATTGTGTTTCAAATATTTTTACTTTAAATTTTAAAGATATTTTTAAAGTCATATAATAATAACATTATATACTATCGAAAGATTTTGTTTAATATTATATACTATTAAAAAATTTAATATAGTCTAATTATTAGATAATATTATTCTATAGAATGAAAATTCTAAATATAACTTAATTATTAATAAATTATATAATAATAATTATTACCTATTATTTGTAAATATTGTTATAAATTCGAAGAGGAAACCGATAATATGTTTCTATGGCTCTATTTGAGCACGGTAAGTGAGATTCCCTTTAACATTTTGGCATAGTAGGTAGACAGGAGAAGGAACAACAAACCAAAGGCATCGTGCATAGGTATATGGTTGAAGTTGTTTGCAAGGATCCTGATGCCATTATAACTAACATTTGGATTTTCCAATTTAGACATTTTTGTGACTCTCTAAGATACTTAGTTTTACTAAATTAAATACAAGTATCGAAATGTTTCAATCCAACAACATACTAATTTTATATTATGATTGTTCTACTTCAAACTTAAAAAAATATGGTTAACTGAAGGTTAATACAATCAAACTCAACGCTTTATTCACATAAAATTTAAAACTAATGCTTGTACTTTTCCCATTATTATGATTACATCCCTCTCAATCACTCCTAATAAATTCTTTGTTTTTGTGGTTGTATTTGTGCTAAGAATGTAGCCTTTTTTCAAATGTGGCAATGAGTTCATATCTTTTAAACTTCAATAATTAAGCTAAGCCGAAAATACTAGCTATGTTGCCTTGTTATATTGAGATCTCTAATAGATAATTAAGTTCAATTTGATTTAATATGTTTTAAATCTAGAAGAGTCATTTTATATTATTATATTAAATATCTAATAAACAATTAAGTACAACTTAATTTAATGTATTTTTGGGTCAAAATTTATTTCTTTAATATGTATATGTTTCAATTATAATATTAATTCATTGCATAACCCAATGACACAATAATTTATTTGTTCTTTTATAGAGTTAATTTGATTTTCTATAGTTATTTCCAATTTGTTATTTTTCCAGTTTATATATGTTTTTTGTTTTTCCTTTTGTGTGACGTTGGTAGATTAGAAAGTATTTTCTTTTACGCATATCTCTTTTTCCATGCACATAGTGTATCTGGCCAAATAAAAAATAAGAAGAAAACTTATATTTTATAGGTGAAATATTTGAGAGTTTTTTGTAGTTGAAAATGACTTAATTTTTTTGTTGGCATATTTCTAAATTTTATCGTATATCAACTTTCTATTCCTATTTTTAAAATATATTCTCATTCATAAGTATCATAATTATGAAATTTTTACTCAGCATGTGACTGGTCACATGATCATTTATCTAAATCTTATATATTGAGTTTGCATCCGGTGCACTCAAACTTAATATTACAAATACTCTTTTATACTTATATCTTAAGTACCATATTATACCTTGAGGTGTTATTAGCTTTATCTACAATAACTTTGAAAAATCTTATTTTAATTATATTTAAATTATTTTTAAGTTAAAATTATTAGTTTAATTTCTTTATTTCAAATTTTATATATGTGTATAATAGCCTAATTATGCTTATAGATATGTTTATTTTGAAAAATGGATTCTAGAATTTTGATTCAATTACCAATAATTATTAGATAGATGGTAGAAATTTAACTTCAAAAGAATATACTGGAATATACTTAGTAGTATACACAAAAAAGTTGTGATTTATCTTCAAAGAATTTATGCCCCATTTACCCTTTTAATTAAATTTTCTAATTAAAATAAATGCCATATGAACAAGTATAGTATGACATGAGTTATGTTTTCTTAGACATGTGGTATTGATAACCCATGGTATTGTAACAAAGTGAGGTAAATCTTCCATGGTTATGGAAATTTTTTCATATTTTTTAAATGTGCATATATGTATGTATTAATTTTTTATTAATAATAATAAAGTTATACTATAGTTCATTTTTGTGATTTTTTAAATTTTAGAAATATGAGATTTTTTTAAAATTTTGTGCTTATCATAAGTTGATATGTGTAGATGTTTACCAACAATTTAATTTATATTGCTTCTCTAATATATTACTATTATATAATATCATTAAAAATTCTTCCATTCTATTTTATCATAAAAACTTTATTTCAATTTATTTATTAGTAATCTATAATAATAATAATAATAAAATCAAAGAGATTTAGAACAATTAGTGAAGGAGCGCATTGTTAAGGCACTCCGCAAGCAAAGGTCAACGGTTCTATTCTCTGCGATACCAAAAAATCTAGCATGGTTTCGCTGGTGCGGCAGGTGCGATCCCCGGGTAACTTTGACGGCTTAGATGCCCCTCAGTCGTGGCCTCTCAGCCATAGGGTAAGAGTGATTTTCAAGATTCACCCACTTATCAACCAAAATAATAATAATAATAAAATTGTTTATCTCCAACATAAACAATTTAAATAACCCTTAACTAAAATTTTGATATATATTTGTTAAAAAATAAGTACACTTTTAAAAATATACATTTAAAAAATATATATATATATAGTCTAAATTAAAATATAATAATTAGATTTTTATTTTTTTAATTTAAAACCAAATATATTTTAAAAATTCTGTAAGTTCTCTATCAACGGTAATATCATCATTTTCATGAATAATAACCTAAGATTATTATATTTTCAATAATATACAATAACAAAACATTTGTGAATATGCACATATTATTATAAAAAAAATTACTAAAATTAATTTTCTTTCTTAATCCGCTAAGAAAACATTGAAAACATATTTGTCAATGTGTACATATTATTATAAAAAAAATTACTAAAATTAATTTTCTTCTCTTAACCGCCATAAGAAAACTTTGAACATTATAATAAGAGGAAATTATAATAATTTCAGGGGTAAAAAATTAATAATCCATATGAATTTCCATTTCAATTTGATTCGGATGGATTTAATGGAAAATAACTTTATCAAAAAACAGGCATAATTTATTTGCTCTTCCTATGGTTTTGGTTCATTGAAGAGTTGCTTCGAAAAGGCTATGGAGGACATGCTGATTATCATGTCAAAATAAAAAAATAGAAAATGTAATTTCATAAGTATTAGTTGTGAGATAATAGTAAATGCTTTAATTTATTATTATTGCATAAGTTTATAACATATTAAAGGGATGGAATACTCGTTAACCAATTCTAGCCGTATAGTTTATGTTTAGAAAACAATAATATAATCAAGGTTGGAAGTTAAATTTTTGAAAGGATAAAAAAGAGAGGGAAATACGAGTTTTGGGTATGAGAAGGTGGTAAAATGATTAGAGTAGAAAGGGTCAATTTTTTACCCATGGTGAAAATAGCCATTATATCTCTTCCTCTTCTCGTGAATGTATTTTTTTAATTAATATTTCTTCTTTCTTAGATGACTAGGAGCGTTTATATAGTTTAGTTTTATTTATAAAAAAATATCTTAAACTGATATGAGTGTTTATATATCATTTATATATTTTAGTTTTATCAGATTGTATGCTTCTATGATTCATGATATAATGCTCAGATTTTCTGGAGAAATCACATAGGTAACAAAAGGTTGACGTGTTTCGAACCTAGATCTAGATTCATCATAAAAACCACGATGAGGAGCAAGATCGAGAATCCAAAAATATATAAATCCCAGAAATGCAAACGATAAATTCCAACAATTAATAAAAATTAAAAGAATTATTAAAAAAAACGTTAAAGATTAAAAGTCAAATCAATTAATTTTTATTTATTTATATAATATAGTTTTATTTTTTATAATATATAACTATATTTAATAGTTAATATCATATTATTATAAAATCATTATAAAAATCATATTCATATGTTTATAAAAATTATTATTTTAAATTCAAGATAAACTAATCTAAAATAAAATTCAATATAAAATAAACTAAAGTAAAATTCCAAATCAACTAATTTGACTTTTATTCTTTAACGTCTCTTTTTTTCATTATATTTTAGTTGTATTTATTATTAAAATATATTGTATATTTAGTTGTATTTATTTTTCTATGAATTTTTTTATTATATATATATAATTAAAAATTTATGTATTATATTGATTGGTTTTGTTGGTTTTAAGAGATATTAAACATATATATATAAATATATGGAGATAAATTGAATTCGAAAGTGAATTAAATATACAGCAAGAACACACAAAAGTTATGTGGTAAAAATTTAATAGCTTGTCAATATTAATTAAAGATAATTCTCCATGATACAAGTTTCTCGGGCAATCACCAATTAATATGGGCTACTTCGTTACATAACTATTTTTCGTTCATAACTCATTTTGGTTACAAATACCATTATAAAACTAAATGACAATAAGGTTTACCCACAATTACATCATTTACATTACATTGTTGTCATTTTTAAACAATCTCCACCTTGACAACTGTTTTCTTAATTGCTTACCCATGAACATTCATCATCTCTTTTGCAAGCCAAGAGAAGCCAAACACCATCACAACTTCTCTGCTATAAGTGGCTTCCTGAATATGTCTGCACGATTCTCTTGTGTATGGACCTTCTTGAGAGCTACTTTACCACCATCAAACACATGTCTCACAAAATTATACCTTACATCAATGTGCTTGGTCTTGATATGATAAGTTGGATTTGTAGCCAAATGAATAACACTCTGACTGTCACAAAACACATTCACTTTCTCAAGTGTCCTTTCAATCTCATCAAGTAGACCTTTTAACCAGATTGCTTCTTTACTGGCATCTGAAGAAGTTATATACTCTGCTTCGGTATTGGACAAAGCAACTGTTTCTTGAAGCTTTGACATCAAGCTAATTGCTCCACCTGCAAGAGTAAAGACATAACCTGTAGTTGATCTCATTTTTTCCAAATCACCTGCATAATCAGCATCTACATATCTGCAGACTGATCCTTCACTATCATTAAATATGATGTAATGACCACTTGTGCCTCTCAAATACAGAAGCACCCATTTAACTACTCTCTAGTGATTTCTCTTGGATTTTCCATGAACCCGCTGACAACTCCAAATGCATGTGAAATGCCAGGCCTTATAGATACCATCGCATATGGACAACGAATTTGTCTAGCTTATAAAATAACATCAAAGTAGATATATATGTGTGCTTTTTTTAAAATTGATGTTTTCATGTAAACGTAGCCTAAACCACCAGGTTCTTGATCCCAAACCTATATCTGAAGAAACAAAGTCATCATGCATGTAGGATTCCTACTAGGAAATATTTAAATTCATAACAATGTCTATGCATTCCCAATGAATGTATTTTTAGCACCAAGAACAAGTTTACTTTGCTTGTGCGAAAATTACGCGTGTTTGTAGTGCACAGAAAATGCACATGTTACTATATATAGTGAACTTAACACATGGGTAATAATTGAGGTGGATTTAGAGGGTGGGTAGGATGAGAGAGAGAGGGATATAGGGGCAAAGGGAGACAAAGAGAGAAAGAAAGAAATAGATGGAGATAGAGAGAGAGGGGCAGGGGGATGGGGAAGAATGAGTTGGTGGGGAATAGTTGAGGTGGGTTTAGGGGGCATGGGGAGGGTGAGAGAGGGAGGGATAGAGGGGCCAAAGGAGAGAGAGAGAGAGAGAGAGAGAGGGAAGAATGAGTTGGAGAGTGAGGGGAGAGAGTGGATGAGAGTCAAAAAGTGAGAGAAATAAGCAAAAGAGGGTGGTAAAGGGATAAAGACTATGATAGTTATGGTTAATAAAGGGAGGAAGAGAGAGAGAATGTTGGAGTGGATTTTGTGAAGGAGCGAGAGAGAGAGAGAGTGGAGGGGGAAGAGAGAAGAAGAGTGAGAGATAGATCGATGACATGAGGGAAGAGAATGAGAAAACGGGAGGAATTTAGGGGGGGATATATAGGAAGAATAGAGGTAGGGAGATAGAGATAGAGTTGTAGGGTAGAGAGAGAGAAGGCAAGGTGATTGTTGTGAAGAACATATTGAGTGAGGGAGGGAGAGATAGAGAAATAGAGAAAGGGAGGGGGAGAGAGAGAGATGAGTGTTTCATAGGGAGAGGGAGTGAAGGAGATGGGGGGTTTTTGTGAAGAACATATTGAGTGAGGGAGGGAGGGATAGAGAAATAGAGAAAGGGAGAGGAGAGATAGAGAGACAAGGGTTTCAAAGCAAGAGGGAGTGAAGGAGATGGGGGGAGATAGAAATATATTTGGAGGAGAGGGTGTGATGGTTATAGAAGGAGGGAAGGAGAGATAGAGAAGGATAAATGAATGGAGATAGAGATAAAGCTAGAGAGTATATAGGGAGTTGAAGGGGATTTTATATGAAGCAGAGACTAGGTGAGGTAGGTAGGGATAGAGAAAGAGAGAAAGGGGCAGGGAGGAGTTGGGGTGAGAGAGAGGATAGAAAGTGAGAGGAATAGAGAGTGTGTTATCACATGCAATATTTCTTTGAAATCAACTCTCCTAAATTTGACATTTATGTCTAAGGACTTAAAACAACATCTAGTTTTAAACAAATGGTGTATCTTAATTTAACAATGATCATATCACAATATAAATAAAATGTGTTTGTAATATCGATCGTTTCGTAGCACTTGTGGTTTCAGTTCTTCTTGCACCACCAAAATCTTAAATTTTTTGCATTAATCCCATGAGACCCTGTCATATCTTATGCCTTCAACCAAATGACTATGGCCTATTTTTTCATGGTGTACTTATGGTCTCTGTAAAACATTCATTTTACCTTTCCCATTTCATTTGATAAATATTTATTTATTTATTTAACATTAAATCATTATATTAAAGCTTTTATTTTATATGTTAAATAAATTATAAGTAGTAAATATTTCTCTCACTCTCACCTATCACTCTCCACTCATTATCTCTCTCCATTTACCACCTATCCTTTCCAGCTCACCATTCCAATCTCAATTTCACTTCATGTTGGGGTTCCATTAATCGTATACCATTCACCTCTCCATATTGGAAACTCATTACTTAAACCCATCAATATTTAATTTACATTAAACTCCAAATACCAAGTGACGAACAAGCGAGGAGCTCACATAATCATAAGTTTATGCACCGCAATGTCTACGTGGATTACCTAAATTTCAAATGGATTACCAAGTGCCAATGAAAATTAATACGAATTCACTTGGTGTCAAATATGGTTTCCATATGTTCAAGGGTTTCAATCATGATTGTCCAAATGTTGAAACGACCAAGTAAAATCCTATGCATTTTCCTTTCTACATTCAGAAGTTTGTAGATTATATTTTTTTCAATCACAACATTTCGTAGCGCATTTAAACTTGAACATTTTATGGATGGATTTTGTTAAGGTTATAGGGCAAGGAGGATAAATGGTTGGTTGTTAAAACATGCCTTACTGAAAAATACTCCACTACGTAGAAAAAATTAAAGGGGACAATGATCAAATTTATTTGGTTCTATTTTAAGGAAATTGCACTAGCAAGATTTTCAATGGATCTATTACACTGAGAAAGAACAAAGCATGTTTGGCCTCTGCAATCACTCTTGCAGATCAGAGGAACATGCATATCTCAAGAGTCTTATTGCAGATGGGAAATTGTTAGAAGAACAATTTTATTTTGACTGTTATAGTTTCTCAAGTCATGATTGGGTTCTCAAATGGTACAACATATGGTTAATAAATTCTTCAAGGTTAAAACCATATTGCTATTAAGGAGAAGTCTTCGAGATCTATTACAAGTAGCAACATACACTTCCTATCTAGAAATCAATTCCACAATCAAATGATAGAGAATTACAAGGAATGAAATCATTAGTCAAGATGATTTCCACGAGGATGTAATTAACACCTGGTAGGTAATGTGAGGTGAAAAATAGTGTGACAAAACATTCCAAGATTGAGAATTAGCAATGAATTTTTCAACTCAAGATTCCATGACTTGTTAGAGATTTTCTGGAGGAATATCGGCACATAATTGAAAATTTGTTGCATAAATAAGGATTAAAGGCACAAACTCAGCAAACGTCTAGAAGAACAAAGTTCGCAACCAAAGATTACTTCTAGAGTTAAAGGCAACATGCTTGCAATCTAAGTCATATGCAACAGTCAAGTCTAGAAATCAAGGAAGAGGTGGCTCTTGATAGGTTGACAACTTTTCATTTCTATATTCAAAGGACATTTTACTCAACTAGCTCGAGAACAAATGATAAAGAACTTCCACGATAAGAGAGAGAGGATACCATTCAAAAAAAAATCAAGGATTAATATTAGCAAATCAAAGCCTAATCCCAGATTTAAAGGGATCAACTCCAACAAATTTAGACTCCAACTCTCCCATTAGAGGAACTTAGCAACAATGCCAAATTTATTTTTAGTATTTGATAGTTTTATTTCCCAGAAGATAAGAAAGGCGATTTTGTGTATTTATATATAATCTATGTTTTATATGCAAAAAGGGTCCAGATTTGAGTTTAGAAAACATGTGATTTTGATTGTATCAGAGCTTTTGAGTTTAATTGAATCATTTCAAGACATAAGTATGAAGCTTGTTATATAAAAAAATCTCGTGCCATATTTTCATAGTATGTTTCTAAGTTTTTATGCTCTCCTTGTATTTCATTTTACTCTTAGGTCTTCATATTTGAATGCAAATTATATTAATGACAAAATTCATCCATGATTGATGCTCTGTATGTTTATTGTTTCAAATATTGTCGCATTTTCCTTCTAAGTCATCATAGGTTTCATCTTTCATAGAAGCCCTATCATGATGAACTATCTTTTCAATTCATCTTCTAGCTAATTAAAATTTCATTTGTCTATGAAAGTGTGTCTACCCTGCCTCTGAAAATTGCTTGCTTCATGATAGTGGGAAAATCAACCTTTCTAGCAAAGTTCCACTCTAGCACTAAAAACCCAACAACATCTACCAAAAGTTCCCATTCTAAGTCTTCCTTTCTCTCTTCAGAACTCTCACACCACATCAATTCCACACATTGTAAGCTTTTGTATGCTTGATATGATGTATTTCCAATAATACTCCTCAAAATTGCATTTCTTTGTAACTAGAATGATTTTCACTTACTAAGAACCATCAGGTGTTTATAACATGTCTTACTATGTGTGTTGGACCTTTGACCGATCATGCTTAGTTCTCCATATGAACATTCTCATTCACAATAGGGCATAATTTCATCGAAACATGAAGAGTGATTTCCCATACAAAAGAAAGGCATTTTTTGTTCCCAACCTAAAAGCGATTTCATCTCTTCTCTTCAATGAGTTTTTGCCAATGCCAAAGTCCTTAACCTGCCATAAGATTTCAATACAATCTACAATTCAATCCATTCAATGGAGATCAACCTCGAAATAACTCTTTCAATAACATTTGAATAATATAGATAAATTAATTTAGCATTCATTCCATCAACCCATAGAGTTCCACTTGCACAGAAATTACCTAGATCCTAAATTCCTATAGCTGAATATCACTAATATTAATGATCGTTTAAAACCCATGTATGTATACTTTACATAATATAGTGAATCTCATGGACAATACATAGAAATAGATGAAAATTGATTTTATTTAATATAATATATACATACATTCATCTTAACTCAGAAACTCTATTTTCTCTTGGCCATATTTGCATTTATTTGGCCATACTTACCATTTAACTCTACCTCCTATTCTACTTCTATATCTAAACACACACATACATCTCTATTTATTCTTGAGAATAGAAAACTCTAGAGATCCCAAAAGATAATCCTTATCTACTCAAAATAGATATTGTCCCAACTACTTACAAAATCACGATTACAGTATCTAGATATTTTACATAATTTAGAAATCCTAGATATTTTCCCAGCTTTTATAAGTTCTAGAGACATTTCGGCAAGACTTTCAAGAAATTCCTTTTTGTAGATACCCCTAGATTCTCTTGCATAAGACTCCCAAGGTAGAAAAGTATTCAGACTCCCGTTTATGAGGTCTGTTATTTCTCTATAACAATGTAACATCTCCTCCAGGATCCCAAACTCTAAATTGTAACAGATCATTCCAGGGAAAAAGAAAAAAATTCCTTTACTCATTCTTCCTTGGCCCCATAATTTATTTTGTTGATGGCTATTTAATTTGCTGACATAATTTCTCTTAGCTGATTTCATCCTATAGTTGAATGTCTTCTTCTCATTGTCGTACATTCTCTTGAAATGTTTCTTCATAAGTCTCCACAACACATCAATCTATTTGTCGAATTTGATTCTTTATTGAAGCTTGTTGTCAACTTTTTCTTGTTGCATCTTTTTTCAGTCATGTTACTATGGTATGAAACACTAATATTGAATTTCTTAAAACTAGTTGACTTTGCAACCTCTATGCAACTTTCATCTCTTGCCAACCAACTTTCCAAAATTGTCATCTCTTCCTCAAAATCTATGAAAAAATTCTTTGAATGTTGTACACAAGGTTGGATTTCATCTTTAGGAAATGACATAGATTATATCTCCCTAATCACAACTTCATTTTCATCATTTCTCTTTGTACCTCCTTTCACGTGCATTACATTTAAGTGTTTCTCTTCATCCTATCTTAAAATAGAGTAACATTCTTGTACTCCTTCACCTTCATCACCATTAATAGAGTTTTCATTATGATCTTCCTCTAATTTTGTGACAATTGTAGGTAAATTTCTACAATCTTCAACTCTTGCATTGAGAGAAAATTCATTATTTTTAAAAATATGAGAATCCTGGATCTCATCCACTCCTTCATCCTTCTCTCCAAGCAACAGTCCTTTCTCTAGTTCACAATAGTGCGCTTTTTCTGCCTCGTACTCAACTTCTTTGAATTCCCCTTATTTCAACCAAGTTCTCGTCATGTACCCCATCTTCTTTCACAACTTTCTTGCAAACAATTCCTCAATTAGCCATTTAACTTTCTTCTTAAAAATCCATACCACATTAATGGTCATCCTCATGTTTCTGTAGCCACTCAATAAGTACATTCAACTGTACTTTAATATCAGGAGTTCCCTATCAAGCTCCTTGTCTCTTAAACACCTATTTATGTCATTTTCCTTGACATATTCTTTCCTTTTCCTATGGATTTCTCCTGAACATTTATAATGACCCTTTGTGGTCATCCTTCTCTCTATCTTTGTGATCTTCTCCATGCTCAATAGTGAACTGCAACCAAGCCTCTCCTTTGTTTCAAGTCTTCTCTTCTTGCTACTCAATACCTAATCAATATTTATTCACTAGATTGACCTTTTGGTATTTTCTCTGGTTCTTTCCTTAGAAGCTTCTCAAGCACTCCTCTACTCCTTTAGTTGTTGCACTTATTCAATTTACTTCTTTTGAGAACTTCTACTTGTTCCCTACTTCCTCTACTACAAGGTTATTCTGCCATAATTATTTCTTCACTTGTTCTCTCTATCACAACTTCCAAGCTATGATCCACTATCACTCTCCTTCAGCTGCTACCTACAAACATCAAATCCTCTAAATAAATCAATTCAGAAATATAAAGACCAATTTTCCTATTGCACTGCCGCAATTGTCAAATATCCTTTTCCTCCACAACTCTAATGTTTGTATAAGCATATATACTTTCTTTCAATTTCAAAGATCATAATCATCTTTGACTCTCTTCACCGAAGAGCCAACCAGCTCCGACATTGCTTGATAGTAAGAAAATCAATATTTCTAGCAAAGTTCCACTCTGGCAATAAAAAGCCAACATCATCTACCAAAAGTGTCCATTGCAAGTCTCCTTTTTCTCTGTAGATCTCTCATGCTACAATAATTCAACAAATTGTAAGCTTTCATATGCGCAATGTGATGTCTTTCCACCAATACTCCTCCAAATTGCATTTCTCTGTAAGTAGAATGATTTTCACTTGGTAAGAACCAGTGGTGTTTGGAACATGTCTTACTATGTGTGTTGGACATTTGACCAATGATTCTTAGTTCTCCATATGAACATGATCTTTCATAATAGGGAGTAATTTCATCCAAACACGAAGAGTGATTTCCCATAAAAAATAGTGGAAAATTTTGTTCCCAAAGTAAAAGTGATTTCAGCTCTTCTCCTTAGCGAGTTTCTGCCAATGCCAAAGTCCTTAACCTGCCATAAGATTTCAATACAATCTAAAATTCAATCCATTCAATAGAGATTGACCTCGACATCACTAATAGAGAAATTAATTTGGAATCCATGCCATTTATCCATAGATTTCCGCTTACACAGAAGGTACTTTGATACTAAATTCCTGTAGCTGAATATCACTAATATTAATCATCTTTTAAAACCTTATATGAATATTCTATACAAGATATTAAATCTCATGGATAATACATAGGCATGGATGAAAATTTATTTTGTTTAGCATAAACTATACATACATTCATCTTCACTCGGAAAGTTGGTTTTCGCTTAGCCATATTTGTGTTCATTTGGCCATACTTACCATCTACCTCTACCTCCTATTTTACTTCTATATCTAAACATGCACATACATCTCTATTTACTCCTGAGAATAGAAAACTATAGAGATCTCAAGAGCTAATCCTTATCCCTTCAAAATATATCTTGTCTAAACTACTTACCTAATTCATGATTACAATATCTAAAGCATTTACATAATTTAGAAATCGTAGAGATTTTCCCAGGCTTTATAAATTCTAGAGACTTTTCTACATGAATTTTGGAAATTCCCTTTTTGAAGATACCCCTAGATGCTCCTTCATCACTTCACTAACCAAATTCTTGTAGTTTTGATTATTATTCATATCTCCTCACTCCATGCCCAATGGATTTTTTCTCATCCCTACCATAACTACTTTCTAAAACCCCTACCCAACGAAATATATGGTCATTGTGTTGATTACATGACTAGTTGATGAAGTGACACTGGATAAATGAGTCATAGAGATATCCCTCTCTGGTTTGGAAGGGACAACTTCTGATCTCCAAGATTGGTTCAATGTTACCTCCGAGTTTTCCTTTCACAACTAGGAAAATTATGGAGTGATAACATTTTGGCATGGTTGTCGGGGAGGCGATGACTTCAAGTAAATTACCCCAAAGAATGATAAGATTTTAGATATAAGTTCTAATGGTGAATATAAATCATACACACAAAATAATTCGTACATCATTCACCCAACAACTCCATTTTACAAGAATCTATAGTTTGAAGTTTTCATGGTGACTCCATTGTCTGAAGAATTAGTAACCTAAAGAATTTCGTTGTGACTCCTGTTAGGATGGGATCCTGGGGGATAGAATTGAGTTAACTTAGTCATTTTTTGTAAAGAATTTAGTAAAAGATGTAAAGTCTCTGCGAAATGTGGATGTGGAGAGCACAGATAGATATGAGTAAAAGGAGTCTTAGCCCCTTGTTTTTTGTCAGTTTGAAGACTCACCCATGAGCCGAGAGCCATGGTATCATATTACGATAGCTATAAATAGTTGGATCTTAGCGAGTCTTAAAAATAAATTTTGATAGAGAATTGGGTACGTTGAAGATTTTTTGTTGTCTTGAGCAAGAGCTAAGGCGGGAAGGCTTTCCTACCTACGTTTAGATAGAGAAAGGAGGGCTCCTGCAGCTAAGTGCATAGGAGGCCTGGGTAGTGTCCGTAATTGAATGCACGGACCCCTGCAGCTATGTGCACAGGGTAAGAAGAGTCTGTAATTGGTGAATTGAAGATCAATAAAGATAAGATTTTGAAGAATTACTGATTACTTCCATTGAAGCTTTTTATGTTATATGTAGTCGATTAATGATATGTTTTCCAAAATATTGAATAAAGGCTACGCGAATTCACTGAATTTGTCCTACGCAAACTCTGATTTAGGGTTACTTTTTTATGCACGAAAGTAGGTGAATCAACTGTTTAAGGTCCGCAAGGAGTAATCATGGACTTGATGTAGCAGCTACAACTAACCTCCAAATTTTTTCGTTAGATTCGTTTTGGAGCCTAGCTACCAACAACCCTCAGCAGCATGTCTTGCCTTGTTAAGTACACAAACTTTAGTTGTTTTCCAGCAGATTGCTAGCCTGTGCATGATAGTTTGTTCAACCCCCTTCACATGCCACTTTCTAGACTCAGTGTCAGTTGTTGGTTGAGCAGCTCCCTCTGGGAATTATGAAAGTTTGGAGGGGAACCAACCTTCCCTATAGAAATTGCGTAAACCCAGCTGGGCTCCAGAATTGTGCAATTCATCCTAGGCCAGCTACTCAGCCCAGGAATTGCGCAATTCTGGGCAGCAGTCACCTACTGCTCCTAGAAATTGTACAATCCCTCTGGGATAGCCAGCCTAGCATCTAGTATAAATTCCACAAATCCATCCAGGTAGCCTGTTGGGCTCAGAAATTCCACAATACTATCAGAAATGCTTCCTTGAGAAAATTGCGGAGTCTGGCCCAGGACAGCTGCTCGACCCAGATTTTTCACAATCCTAAGAGACAGTCACCCATGCATTGGACAGTTCTAGTCCTCATCAGGCCAGGCTAGACTATGCATTGCACAGCTCCAACACTCAGTCATCCTCCAGATAGACCAGACTATGCCTTGTGTAGTTTTGGCGGTCAGTCTCCCGACCTCTCGTTGGAAATCATGCAACCTTCACGTTCAATCACACAGGTATGTTTCAAGTCATTCCTCAAGTTTTTTTTCATTTTCTACTAACAGATTGCTTGCCATGAGTGTAGCTATGTCTCCAAGCATCACAGGTGTTCATTTGTCTCTCAGCAGCATAAGTATAACGACTTCCAGGAGAGCAAAGTCAAAGACACTATTAAGAGCACAACTAGGGATGTAGCCAGTTAAGTGTCTAGGAAGTTGCCTGTCCACGAAGACATCAAGTTGTTCGTGGACAAGGATATCAAGATCAATGGAAACAACATCACAACCAACATCACCATTAGCAGCAGTAGAAGGTAGTACACTTGCACGCGACGAATGCAAGAGGAAGATTGTTGACAACATAGAGGTAGAGAAAAGCTGCAAGTTCAAAGAAGATCCACTCGTGACGAAAGTAGATTTGGAGATTGAGACTATGAGGTGACGGTGCAACATGAAGATCATGCGAAGGCAGAGAATGGAACAGGTAGGGGGCACAACATACACAAATGGATGAAACTGCGCCCGTACAAGTTATGGATCCATCCCAGCAGCTGGCATGAAGCAGACAAGGTGAACAATGTTGTTGATTGCATGCAAGGGAATTCAGCAACATGCATGTCATTGTGCGCATGCATGCGATCCCACCCATTTGGCACACTCAACGAGGCAAAGACAAGAAGCAAGTACAACTAGAGCTGAACATGTATTTTCACAAGTTGTTTCACACGGCCACGAGCACATGCTTGGAGATCATTGCACACTATGCATCAACATGTTGTCAGTCCGGTCACACCCAGGACGACCATGCACATGTCATCAGACGAGTTGGATGGAGGAGCCATATCAGTGTACCCAGATGCAACAAAGGTAAGATTTTGCTTCAGCAAGATGTCACCATTGAGCGCACGGACACCATCACGAAGGACCAAGCTTGGCATTAGTTCGCAACGATCGACCATCACAAGGATGTCAAAGAGTTGGTCTCACCACAATGGTTTGAGTGTTAGTGATGACTTGCATGGCTTACTCAAGCCATTTTGTCTCACATGGGTGCATGTGCAGATTCTATGTAATGTCTTGTCAAGTGGAATTTCAAGTGCCGATAGTTGGATGTGATAGTCATAGAGTAGATGAAGAGTCGTGAGAGTAGATGAACTGTCACAAAGGGGAGTGTCAAGGGCTACCCCACCATTTTCTATATATAGTCCCTCATAACTCATTGTAGAGGCTTTTGGTCAGCCAAGCTTCCAATAGGACTATCTTAAAGAGAGCTTGGAGAGTATTGTAATGAGCCTTGGCTTCTCCACTGTGCAAATCTAGTATATTTATTTGGAGGAGCAGGCGGTAGTGATTGTAATGTTCCGCTGTCGAAACTAGTGTTTGGTGATGGATGTATTGTATGACTGGAACTTACACTTCTTAATATAATAGAGGCATCACGTTTCATGCATATGTTGTCATTGTATCTCAGCTAACTTGGTTACTCTAAATGATATATGTATCTATTTTCTTATGTATGCATGTATGGACTATTCTATATAATTATGTATTAATCCTACTGAAATGTGCTTATTGGTTTAACCATCACTTTGGATTGTTAGGTAACTTTCTTTCTAGTTTGTGATGCATTTTCGATCATGTGTTCCCTTCAAAGCCGTGTGTTATCACAAGTTTCCAAGGGGCACACTCACCCCACACTCTGTGTGTTAGAACCATTCATGCACCTTCCTTGACTTGCCATAGTTGTCACACCCTTGCTACCAACAGGGACATCTTACTTACCTCTATGTGATTTTGCAATCAAGGTGATACTATACGACCCACTGTTGGGACTCCTACACTAAACGGTCTGAGGTCTAATTGGAACTTCTTATCAGGGAGATACCCTAACATGTTGGCGGGTCCAGCACCATCAACATTTCTGGTGCTACAAGGAGGGCTAGATGAAAAGTTGTGTCCTCTCATCATGTTTTGAATCTTTGCACATCTATCATAGAGTCTTGCACTCTCAACCCTCCACAATTTTTTTCGCATGCCAAACCTGTCCACATCACGAGGGACTTCTTTGATCTCTTGTCTACATACATGTATGATGGTGAAGGCGAAATGGCCTGACCTATGTTCTTACATGACTTTCTTGCCATGCTTGATGAGGAAGATGGATATTATAATGAATAGGCGAGTCTGTTGCTTGCATACACATTTCGTGAATCCCCACATTGGTGGTTGTGTAGCCTACTCATTGACAGCGTGCACTCACTTGAGCACTTTTGTGATCTCATTGAAGATACTTTCTATCATTTTGATCCTAAACATCTTGACTACAAAATGTTACAACGACGGAAGGCTCCACATGAATCGCGTGATGATTTTTGGCAGCGCTTACGTGTTTTGCAGTTTCAAGCTCCAAAGAGCCAGATGAAGTTTCAATATCCCATTGACAGATTCGAGTATTGCCTTATCAAATCTATCAATCCCAAGAAGAAATACAAACCAAAGCCTCACTCAACATACTTCAATGATGGAGTTGCATAATCACAGATGGATACAGTCACTATCACAAGTGATTGTTCACCATCCCCAAATAAAACAACTCCACCACTACAGAGTGATGCGGGAGATCAAGCACACACATCAATTCAACTATCACATCTTCCCAACATCACCTCACTTAATTTTCGCGCATATTTGGTTGTGATTCCATCGAGTTGTCATATGAATTCTATACCACAACCTCCGTCTTTGTAGTCAGGTGATCCTTCGGATGATAATGTCTTGTGATCTTCCATTCTAGAAGCTACACTTGTTGTGAACGACAATCAGGCCATTGATAGAGTTGGCGTTTTACAACCAACATGCGCTGTCATTCATGAAGAGTATGACTGGGAGCTTGAGTATCAACACTTGGCGAAGGATGACTCCCTTCTGTCTAAGCCCCCTCTGTTATTTCCTAAAATCTTTGGTGAACCTACCATCCACGATATTGCACGTGTACCTTAATCTATGGATGCAAACATTGTTGAACACTTGCAAGACACAACGGATGTCATTCCATCATCTGACAGTAGAGAGGATAAATTATTCATTGAAAATCCACTTGACTTTTCATCTGCCTTTTCTAGAAACATAGAGGATGAATTTGTGCGCTTCTCATCTACCCCTCTGTTTGATTTGTTAGATCATGAGGATGCTGCTGAAATCGTTGATTTTTCTGATCGTAGCTGTCATGATCCATTTACTCCCATATTCGATCACGATGATGATTCTATCGCAGTTGATTTTTCGAAGCCACCTATTTATCATGATCTATCTGACGATGAAGTTGAAGCACCCTAGACTATCAAGGCACTTCACCCCGATCTAATGTTTATGTCAGGCTCTTTCTATCTTGAGGTTGGTTTCACTTCTGATCAGTATATTGTTCAATCACCCGAGGCTCCTCATCTCTCATCTGTATGCATTGAAGATCCATCTCACACACAGATCATGCTTCCTCCACTCAAACTACACTATCCCATTGCTCATGCATTGGAGGAATCTTACATTGCAAGCACACATGCACGGCGCAAGTTGTCTTTGTTTCTTTCGTTTGCTTTCATGTCACAGTCAAGAATATGCATATGCTTCAAAGCTACACGCAGTATCGCACAACACCGTGACAACTCTACGGACCACATGTCATGTACTTGCACTCACTTATTTCCTATGGACACTTTTAAACATGAAGTGTGTTTGTCTTCATTGTTATATATTTCTTGTTTGCCAGTTTGCACAACTAGGTTGCTCGCGGATGAAGCCTTCACCAAGATGGGTCAATCAATGCGCTGTCGCTGCATTGGAAATATCACTTCACATTATTAGGCCCATGCATCATTAGTTTAGGAGTAGGAATAATGTTTTCTTTTAGTTTGTTTTCTTGCATGCCTGTTTGCTTTCTTTCTTTGCATGTTTGTTTGTCTGCTTGCTTGTTTGCTTACTCACTTTGCTTTCACATTTAATTCACCTTCTACTTTTCTTTATTGTTTGTTTGCATGTTGTTGTTCATAGGTTAGTTTCACATGAAACCATGCGCGACTCTTGAAACAAGATGGGTAAAGTACAAGAGGCCTTGTGTAGCTATAACTACTTGGTTATCTATCTTCCTACCTCTATATGAATAACTTGTTACTTTTATTCCATGATATTTCGATGGAAAACACGTACTGTTCGAAGTGAACCTTGGTGAAAACACAATGCTTGTGCGCTAACTAGTGTCACCTACTCTAGTTAGTTTTTTTGGGTTAACCCTTGTTAGCTCAGTCAAGTAGAGTAAGGTGAGAGGGAAAACCTTAACAGGCACGTCAGAGGTATATTATAAACTACCTCTCTTAAGGAGCAACATCTTTTGCTCTCAATTAGTCGAGATCCCTCTTCTGCCTCTGAAATGAATACGTTTTATGCACAGTTATGAAAATGAAAGATGAAAAATGAAAAAAATGAAAAATGAATAAGGCGAAAGAAGAGAAAGGTTTCTTGCATAGAGAGGTGATGCAAGTAACTCCGTCGGGGTACTGACCAAGCTCACTGGTAGTGGACCGATGCTTGTGTTCCTACGTGACTCCACCGGGGTACTCTCCAGGCCTGCTGGCAATGGAGAAACACCAGTGATGAAACTAAGACTTTGACGACTATACTGCTTGTGCACCAATATACACTTCAACCCCAATTGAAACAACTATATTTCCTTGGCTTGGAATGTGTGTCAATCAACCAAGAGATTGGCAGATGTTCCATATTACAATCAAGCTAGAGTGAAAACCAAGACGAATTGAGAACTGAACAATACTTTCGGAGGTGTTAGACTTACTTTTTACAAGTAATGTCCATTCAGAGAGCTTGAGTTCTACTAGTGTGTCGCCAAGTGTTATAGCCACTACAACCACCCTCCAAAATTTTTCCTTAACTTTGTTTTGGAGCCTCCCTACCAACCATCCTCAAAAACATGTCTTGCCTTGTCAGGTACACAAGCTTCAATGGTTTTCCAGCAGATTGCCAGCCTATGCATGATAGTTTGTTCCACACCCTTCACAGACTACTTTTCGAACTTAGTGTCAGTTGTTGGTTGAGCAACTCCCTATGGGAATTGTGCAATTCGGGAGGGGAACCATCCTTCCATCCAGAAATTGCACAAACCCAGCTAGATACCTAGCTGGGATCCAAAATTGCACTATTGTTCTTGATAGCCTTCCTCCCAAAAATTATGCAATTCATCCTAGGCCAACTGCTCAGCCCAGAAATTGGGCAATTCTGTGCAGCAGTCACCTGGTACTCCCAAAAATTGTGAAATCCCTCAAGCACATCTAGCCTAATAGCTAGCATAAATTGTGCAAATCTAATCACGCAGCCTACTGGGCTCAAAAATTGCGCAATACTGTAAGATATTCTTCCTTGAGAAAACTGCGCAGTCTGACCTAGGAAAGTTGCTGAGCCCATAAATTGTGCAATCCTAGGTGACAGTCACCTATTCCTCCCAAAATTACGGAATCCCTTTGGGACAACCATCTCTGCTTAGCCCAGAAACTGTGCAAATTTTCATCCCAGGCTCACAAACTGATGCATGTGCCTTCCGGTTGACCGGTCCCCTCCGAGACCAAGCAAAATTGATTTGCATGCACAGACTGCTTCTCCCAAGGTAGCATGCAAAGGCATCCCTTGATTCAGGGATCTATTTTTAGCAGCTGGAGGTTACATGCAAGAATAATTTCAGAAACCTCCCGCCAATTGTTGCTTTTCCTATATTTGTGGCATGCATGTCAAAACCTCTATTTTATCAAAACTCATCAACCGAATTCTTGTAGATCTCATTCGTCACATTGAACCTGCAACTTTGAAATTGCACATTACATCTAGGAAACGTTGGCACATTCAGCTCATTTGTTTTGGTGTAAGCCCGCCTTTCATGTCTTGCGTTGTGTTTCTATCACTTTTTGTGTTTCTCTTTGTGTGAGTGTTGTTTGCTTTATTTCAGAGAGTGCTTGTTGTCGTTTTGATGTATGTTAGCTTGTGGAAGCACCATTTCAATTTTCGTTCGCATCTCATTGTTGTCTCATGCATGACACTGTTTTTGCATGGACGGTCGCCATTCTTGCAACTCGCTTCACACACATGCATGCTTTCCCATTTTCCGAATCCTTCACTTGTTTTTTGCATGTATGATCATTCACTATTGTTTTCCCTCATCTCTCTATTCATTCGGACTTCTCATGTTTTCAGTCCCCTGTTGGCCGGACTGGGCAGCCTTGGCTCGAATCGTGCCTTGCCTGGCTAGCACTATGCATTTTTGAAAGTGAAGTCTTTGCCTTCTCTCCAGAAATTGCACAAGCCTAGCCCAACACTAACCTCCAGGTTTGCATTGTGCAATTCTTAGAGGCAGTATCCTACTGGCCCCAGAAACTGCGCAATGCAGTTTTCTAGTTGCATGTCACTGCTGACCGAAATTGTGCATTGCACAGTTTTATTCCTCAGCAAGCCAAGCTGGACTGTTCATTGTGCAGTTCCAGCAGTCAGTCAACCTCCTAACAACCTGGACTATGCCTTTCTTAGTTTTGGCAATCAGTCTCCCGACCTCCCAATGGAAATCACGCAACCTTCACGTTCAATCACACAAGTATGTTGCAAGTCAATCCTCAAGTTTGTTTTGGTTTTCAACTGATAGATTGCTTTCCATGAGTGTTTCTATGTCTCCAGGCGTCACAGGTGTTCATTTTTCTCTCAACAGCACAAGTACAGCTGCTTCTAGGAGAGTAGAGTCAAAGACACTGTTAAGAGCACAACTAGGGATGCAGTTAGTCAAGTGTCTAGGAACATGCCTGTTGGGCCTCAAAACAGTCCTTCTTTTCACTGCATTATTCACAAAGATCTTCACATTCTACCTTCATTTCACCTCCATTTCACCTCCACATCATTACATTTACCTCATTATTGGGTCATAACTATGCTTTTCCAAAGTTTATTAATTCTTAACATTTTTAAGTGAATTTATGGCTAAAACTTAGAAAATAATATGCTTATACTTATACCTAACAATTAGAATGAGTTT